>WBMV01002639.1:63782-127523 GCA_013396655.1 Campylorhamphus procurvoides
CTCTGGGCAGCGTCTGGCGGCCCGAGCGAGCGCTGCGACTGGAAGAGTTTGGCAGTGCCACCGGTCTTTCAGAGGGGTTCGCTTTCGAGGGCGGAAAGTTTGGCAATGCAGCCCAGCTTCCAGAGGGGTTTTCAGGGTCTCCGTTATAAAAGATGGGAGGATTTATCCCCTGCGTGTCAACAAGTTTCTGGAGGGGAAACGAGGTGAACGGCATCTTACTTAGGATAGGTGGGCAAAGAGGGCAAGGAAAATGCGTCAAATTACTTGGACAAAGTGTTTTCCGTAGGGGCATAATTTTGGCCCTAGTCGCACACCTTTTTTCATTTTCTCCTGCTGATTATT
This sequence comes from Campylorhamphus procurvoides, assembly GCA_013396655.1. NCBI lineage: Eukaryota > Metazoa > Chordata > Aves > Passeriformes > Dendrocolaptidae > Campylorhamphus > Campylorhamphus procurvoides. The sequence goes on from WBMV01002639.1 coordinate 64,125, forward strand.
TGGAAAGCTTCCCTCACATTATTGCTCCTATGGAGAAATGCTGCTTCAAATACCACATTAACTTGCTCTCTGATGGGTCTCTTTCAGATGACTTTTCTGCTAATTTGCATTTTGGCTAGAACATACCTATTTCAGTATAAGTTTGTTCAGGAGAGAATTAATACTTAGGAATTCTACCCAGCTGTTTATAAGCCGTGATCAGAGTTGTACTTACATATACATATGTATTCTTCTCAACACATTCAGTATTTGAAAAAGATAGCCATTCTTTTTCACCTCTTTCATAAGTGGAATGATTTTTGTGAGTTACGTATACAAAGTGCTAAGGGCTTATTTTGAAAATATGACTGTACAGTGGCAGGGGTGTCTGTATGCTTCTGTGTCTGTGTGTGTACAATTGCTTTTTCACGTACTCCTGTCCAGTCCCCTTCTATGAGCTGATGTGCATCCTTCCCAGTTACAGAAGTGGTTAAGAAGTCTTCCTCTCTCATCATCTTCAGTGACTGTAGTTAGAACTGAAGTGTGTGATGTGATTCTATAGATGGATCATTCTGAAATTAAATTTCTCTGGGAGCCACAGAGTCTAACAGTACAGGAACTGTGGGGACAGTTTGACCCCAATCTCCCTAATACCCAGTGGGAATTTACAGTGAGAGAGCTGCAGGCACACAAAAACCTCCTGTGTCCTTGGACTTCTTGTCTCCTACACTGTAATTAACAGTCCAGAACTCGGGGGAGCTCTCGAATGTTGGCAAAGAGAATCTTTGTAATAATTCTGTGAGCTCTGAACCAAATTACATTTTTAATGTAGCTATTTATTTGCTGCATTTTCAATATTGCATTGAGTTGAATAAGGTACTCAAGAAAAATAGTGAAACCCTTGTAAAGATGGACTTGAATCTTATGTTAATTGTTTTACTACAGCTTGAGGAAAGTTTGTAATATACCTAGAGCCCACAAACCCTTCATAATTATATTTGCATATTCATTTTTTTTAGATACACTGGGAAATTGCACTGAAGTTTATTAATCTTGTTAGTTTGGAGGAACAATCTAGCATTTATGAGCAGAAATGTAGTACATGATTTCGAAAGAAGAAAATACCTTTAGGCTTTTCAGAAAAGTATGATGAATGAGGAGTGGAAGTAACAAATGCAACAAGCTATGAAGATATGCTGTGAAAGCTGTCCAGCCATGCTGGAAAGTATCTGATATTCCTATACTGTCATAAGAAACCATGATCTTTGCTCATAATTTTCAGAGTCATGTTCAACATCCAATTGAAATATACTTGTCTTTGCTAGTACTCTTACTAAGCTGAAAAGTTTTCCTGATTACTTTTGTGCAACTCTGACAAAGAGAAACAGATGCAACCCCTTCCTTCAAGAGTAACTATTTTGTGTTACATTTTAAGCATTCCAACCTTTGCTTGTCATTTGCATTTTCAAAACATTTCTTTTATAGCAGTGGAGGGAGGAGGTGATCTAAAATTTGTACTCAGAAACATCTTGAATGTCACATTTTTTTGGTGAAAACACCTGACTACATTATTCAAAGAAAACAAAATTCAAGGCTCAAGAGGTTATTTTCCTTACCTTAGCAGACCACCAAACTGATGTGGAGAGATCCCTGACCAGGAGAGTAGCAGCCACACGCAGATACCTGCAAAAGGAGGCATATCTTGTATCTTTTCACTCCGCTAGCCTTACTGAGCCCAAAGCAGCTGAGCTGACGAAAGCAGTTTAAAAGTCAACTTAATTCAAGTGCTTCTACGGCCTTTCATATAGAAAGTTACATTGCTTCCAGTTTTTACAATCAAGTCAAATAAATCACAAATGTCCCTGAAATTTACTCACCCTGAAACAGGTGTCCAAAGGGCAATTGCATACAGAGAGTTTAAGTCACACTTCACAGGATTTTCAGAGAGCATCTATTTTTTTTGCTTTGCTGTGTCTCCAAGAGGTCACTGCTGCCACACAGCCAAACCAGTCATGAAAATGAAAGGCTTATTATGTGTAAATACTTGCTCCTTTATTAATCTGCATGTCATAGCCTAATAGCTTGTAATGTTGGGCAATTCTTCAGCAGAACAGCTTTTTTCTTATGGTGGAAACTAAATTGTAGGTGATTTGCGTACATACAATCTAAAGCAATGAGTCGCAGTGGCACACTATACTAGAGCAGAGATCTTTTTATGTTCTCAGAAATTATACACAAAAAGCCGGTGTTACTTTGAAATCTATTAGACCATTACCTTTTTTTTATTACTTTTGGTAGCAGTTCTGTGCCAGGAGAACATGATTCTGAGGTATTCAGTATACCTAAATCGACAGGTTACTTCCCCCCCATTTCCTCCCTCCTCCCCCCTGCCCCCACCATTAAACAGAGTGTCTGAAGTGGGCCTTTTTTCAACAGCACGTTTGGCACACTGAAATTATTCAGGTATTCACGAGGAAGATGCAAGAAATGCAATATTTAGATTGATATAGCCACCAATCACAGGAGACTGTGAATGGCAGCCATCCTTTCTTGAGGCTGACATAGATCATATTCGTCAGAGATGTTTCAGTGCGAGGCAGTGATGGTCACGTTTGTGCTCTGCCATTAGCTTCCTCCTCCATTTTCTTCTTCCCCTGCGTGCGTGGTGCTCATGCTGTGCGGCAGGAGCGGGCGGGCGGCGGTGCCGGGAGCTGTCCAAGGTGGCTCCGGGGCAGCGCGGGCACCAACGGGCGGAGAGCTGCCAAAACGCGGAGCTGCAGCAAGCGAGGGTGTGAGGCGGGGACGGAGTGACTTGAGAAAGGGTGGGGACAGGTATTCAGGCTGGAGCATGCCTAAATATCAGACTTTTCCACCTCCGAAATGAAGTTTATTCAGTCTCTGCAGCATCAGGCACTTTGCTTGTGCAGTTCCCTTGTTGAAAGATTAAGGCGGGCATCAGACCTCCTTTTCTCCCCTCATTTGAGAGCGAGATTAAAATATGCATAGTTCCTGTTGTAACACCAGCATTGCAAAAACTTTGAGTGTTGTGACTAGCTTTTTGCTGGGATTTGATGAGCGCAGCAGCCACTGGAGCTTCTGCTTTTTGCTTTATGAAACCACCCTAGAAGTCCATATGACAAAAATTTATTCTTTCTAATGTTAATGATAGTTATTATTTTATATTATAATAGTAAGTCATAATATCTCCCTATAAGAATATTTTTTTTGTTTCCAGACAAATCAGGTGTATTCACACCTGCTAAATGAAAGGCTATGTAATCAGACACAAGGGGGGTTGACAGATGCTTTTAAAAGCAACAGCTCCACATTACTGGAAGCCCACCAGTGCATTCTTACAAGAATGAATGTCTCACAGGGTGAAGACAACCTGAATAATTAGTAACCTATCACTCTCTTGATAGCCTTTCACCATGCAGAAGACCACCCTGAATCCAGTGACTTCACCATACTCCTGAGTTTCTTTTGAAAATGTAGCCTGCAGCCTTTAAACCCCATAAATCTATAAAGTCTTTCTGTCTCTTGTGGTAAGTTGCTTCTGTCTCTGACAAATGTGATTTAAAAATCAAAAGCCCATCCTGGATATGGACTAAGGTTTCACCCGTTTTCATTTCCACCTCCTTGTACCTTTCCAAAGTGGCCTGTTAGCTTAGTTTGGGCTGTCTTCAGTACCATTTCTCGCTGCTTACATAATACAGTGGGAAGGTTACAGACAATGAAACAGATTAATCATCTCTTGAAATACACTAACAAAAAGAGGCAGGAAAGAAATTAAGGGGAATATATAACAGGAAAAGAATTATTACTTTGTCAGTTTCTGACAAGCATGGTTGTAAAGTGTCTGATTCCTTTCTTGAATTCTGAAGCATAACATTTTACTAATTTAGAATTTATAACTAATGAAGTCAAGACATTCTGAATCAATTGTTGTAGCATGGAAATGTAACAGAAGATTCTGATTTCTTCCTGGTTTGCTTTAGAACAGTGTAGATGACACTTGTGACTTTTTACACCCCTCTAGATGGTTGTGATGCTTACCTCTCTGTGCTTTTCTGTCACACTTGCATACAGTTCAGTGTAGGATGGGATCTGTTCAGAAATGTGCAAAACCCAGCAATTCTGAGAAAATGTCTGAATTTAATTTTAAAGACAGAAAATATAAATGCAGAAGGGCTAACAGTTTCATCAGAGAGTTTCACATACTACTGAGGATCCAAAACGCACTGAGCTAGAAAAAATCCAGTGACAGAATCCAAAGGTAACTAAGTTAAGCATGATTTCTCATTTGCTCTTGAGCTGTTTCGAAGCAAAGAAAGCCTATCTTTTATTTGTTCTTCTATCATGTGAAGTGTTTTCCTATTTTATTATTTTTTTTAACATAAACCTTCAGTTTCAGTTTGTGAATGAACTGAAACTATCACTAGAGCTGAACTTTTAAATAAAAGGAGCTTTGGAAAAGGTGAGCCTAAGGCAAACTTACACTCTGCAAAGCCTCAAGACTACCAATGCAGTATTTTTTTCTATTTGAAAAAATAGCACCAATACTAATACCAGCAAAATATTTACTGTGTCAAATTCCCTGATATTATTTAAGAGAAAATTCAACAGTGTAACTAGAGATTTTTTTTTATTTTCTGTTTACATCTTAGCATAAAGCATTCATCTTATATACCTCAACAAATAGATAATGTTCAGGTTGAGACCACTCACAAATAATACTTGCATTGTTTGCAAATTTTTAATACTTTTTTCCTACAAAAGCCTCATAGAATTTGAGCAAGGCATCTGTACGTACAGTCCCGCAGCATTATCTAATGGTGTGAGATCACATCAGTATCATATGTTATGCTGAAGATCAGGGCTATGTTGGAGTTAGTGTTCCAGATTTTGTGGCCCTTTCATGCTTTTGGAATGGCAAACAATCTAGCCTTGCTTAATCTGAGCTGATTTTATAGGTCATAGATGTGATTTCTCAGTGCTTTGATGTTTCTGTTAGTTTCAGAATAACAATGTTTCTGCATGTTACTATCTGTCCATCTTTAGTGTCCACTAAATTGCCTTACAGCTGCTTATCTCAGTTACAATCATTCCATTGCCCTTCCAGCAAATGGATAGCTAGAACACTATGTCCTGTTTACTGTCCTTTTCTCTCATAAAAGAAGCTGTAGCAAGGGTCAGAATCTGGCAGATAATTACTAGCCTTTCGTCTTTCTTATACCGTTGCCAGCCCTGTAGTTTCTTGTGTATTTCAGGGCTTTTCAATGAAGATGTATTTTTCCTGATGTGCTCTATTGAGCTAATATATGTTGGACTATCCAGGATGTACAAAGGTGCTCATATAGCTTTGGGATAGAAAGTAAATGATATGGAAAGAGAACAGAAGATCAGTAGGCTTTTACAAGAAAGGGTGAGAAATTCATAAATTTTTTGGGTGGCATTGTAATGGTGCTGTTGTTAGACCATATCAAAATACAGATGCTAGGACTGAGGACATGACAGTATCTGAAATGAGTGAGAAAATGGGTGTAAACAAAAGCACTCTTTTGTAAAATGAGGGAACTTGGAGACACAAAGGAAGCACTAAGACCTGTAAATGTCTGAATGACTGCAGAAGAGAGAGGTCATAGTTAAAGAAAGCTAACATGTGAACAGATGGGTGGGGTGGAGGACAATGGTAATAGTTTTAGAAATGACATCTGAAAGGGCTGGTAGGGAAGGTTTACAAAAGAGGATGGACAAGTTACTGTTGTCAAGTTATATTTCCATTTTACTGTAAAACACAGGAACATGCAATAGGAAGATACTTCCTGAGTTATAATATCTAGTCTATTGCTGCTTCGGGTTGCACAATTTTAGGTAAAATTCTGTAACATGCTATACTCCAACTTAAAGCCAGATAAGCTTGCTGGTGCTGCACTTCTTCCTTAGGAAGCTATATTCATCAGTCTGTTTGTTGAAAGCCTTAAAATTTCCAGTCTAAAGCTATTGTTTCACTATGTATCAATTAGTTAAAATATTGCTCATCCTCTGCTATTTGACCATTTTCTGTATTTGTACCTCACTCATGCCTGTTGGACAAACTAAACTCTTTAATCTCTTTTCAATAGATAGGCTTCTCATTCTTTTTATCACTCTACAAGTTCTTCTTTGCATGTGTTTCAGTTTGAGTTTGCTTTTCCTGAAACCTTAATGAGTTTTGCACACTATTCCCCAAAAGAACAAGTGTTTTCATCAAGACATATCCAAATTCATGAGAAAATGTAGTTTGTATAGCTGCTGGGAAAGAACTGTCATTTTCCCCAGATTGCTCAATTTATGACATAATCTTGATAATGTACTGTTTATTATGTTAAGGTTATAACCACAGTTCTTCACAATTCTAGTAAGTCAACATGTTGAAGAGCCATTAAAGAAACAAATTGTATCTCTGATACAACTTACTTTGTTTTAACAGGATTAAGGACTAACCAAGAAATTAATTCTTCACCTCTTTATTTTTCCTGTATGGGCTTTATGTTCCTTTAGTAGGTTCTCTGCAGCAGTTCTGCCTAGATGAAGCACAATCATGAAGTTTTTCTTTTTCCTTCAGCTGTATATTTTTATCTTGGCTTTCTCAGGTAGAAATTAGATCTGCATAGGGAAAATATTTGAAAGATATGTACATATGAAATTAATCTACAGCATGCTTAGACAGGTGAGAGTCCAGTAGGAGACACTGTTAAGTAATCAAACTGATTAGCCATCTGCACATTGGCATTCTGGGGCAGCACTGGTTCAGCATTCAGCAGAACTGTGGTCACACAGTCACCAGAGAATGGCTACTATTTGCCTCTTCCTCAATGAGTGAATGAACTGCCCTTAGTCTGACTAAGGGTCCTGGGCAGTGCTATGTAGCAGAGGCGACTGTGATATCATTGACTGCTACAGGCTGCTCTGTTACTAGCCCGGCTACAGGCTCTTGCAGCAGGAGTTAGGTGGGTTTGCTGGTTGCCGTAGCCTTCACACCTGTTCTAAATAAAGGGAGTACGCTCACACTGGAGAAGCTGGTTTTTCACCCCTCTAGCCAGCACTCCACCTTGCCTTCATTCCTGAAGGTCCATCACAGGGAGTCACTGTCTACCCAAACTTTCCTCACACTGCAGTCAGATGACAGTGTTTTTTGTGTGAAGGAATTTACAACCACTACACCCTCAACAGGTTAATCAGAGAGAGGATCACAGAGTCTCACCATGGCAGAGAAATAGCACATCTTCCTCTACCACATTCCTGCTAAATATTCTTCCATAGATCAAGATCTGACTTGGGACCTTTCTTCTGGAATATTTCTGAGAGAACTTTTCGTGACATGTCTTTGTAAGCAAGCTGGTAATCTGGGCAAGCAGCATCCAGCATCCACATAGTTAGGATCAGTTGCCACGCCTTGCAATTATACCCCTGAGACTCTAAATCCTACCTCAGTAGTTGCCTGCAGTTTTCTAACAATCTTTTGTTTCAGTCCACATTAGTATGTTTATTGGAAGATACATTGTCAAATAGAGTGTAAACCAGTAAAATGCATAACATTAGTATTAAAAATAATGCAAAGAAAGATGAATTAATAAGCTGAAATAATAAGTTTGTAAGTATTACTATAAGTAATGTATTCTTCTACACCCTCTATTTTAGTGTTCTGTAGTTGGTGTTCTGTATTTTTTTGTAGCTAAAAGATGGCCAGTGGTAACAAACTCTGTGAAGAGAACAGAGACAAAATTGATTTATAAAATATTACTAAAGGACTCAGAATGTATCAGGGACTCCAAAAATCTTGCCTGCCTGTGCTGCAATTTGACAGGTTTATATTTAATGTTTTGTATTGTTTCACATCAAGCCAGTGAACTTTGTTTGCCAGCCTTTTCAGTTCCATGAATCATCTGCTGTAAAGTTAATCCCAGCGATACCATAAAAGTCATTGTGTTTTGGTCTGTCACATGGACAGCATATCATGTGAAATTATGCAGAGTTTAATCACTTAGTTAATAGCACCATCCAGTTGCTACAGTGCAATTAAATAATACCAGGTTTGAACCATGCAACATTTCTTTTTTCCATGCTGTGCCCCAGCAAAATTCCTGTAGTTCCCCTAGTGTCTATCAGCATCAGCCAGAGTCACTAACTGCCCCAGTGAAAGGGAGTTTCCACATTCTGGAATTGTAGAAAAACAGAAAAAATAAATACCACAACTTTTTTTTCCACAGAGCTACATTGTGTACTTCAGAACAGATCCATTTTACAAAACAGGTTATTTGTTCTGCAGACATGTGTGCCAGATTTGTTTTCTGATTGTATTTGTGGTTCATTCCTAAGGATTGTTCCCATAATGAAGTCAGTGGGAGTTGAAGGTGATTTGCTGTTTCTTTGTTGTCATGCACGTAGATGGAGTGAGAACTCCCTGCCAATTAACACTGTGCATCCCAGACTGGTGTTCTCATCCATGAGTGTAAATAATACGTTAGGGAGTCCTAACTGTTAGATACCGATTTTACCTGGTTTATATTCTCTTTCAGTGAGAAATAGGAGCAGGCACGTCTATGCATGGACTTCATTTATTAGTTTGTAAATTGTGAGTTGTTTTACCTGCCAGTGAAGGTAAGGAAAGAAGCATACTATTATGTTGTCTTATTACCAAAGAGGTAATCAGGTTTTGAAGAGCAATTAACGCACAATGGTAATGATGGAAAGCAAGTCAGTACAGTCATGTCATACTGCATGTCCTGAACTGATTCAGTTGCTCAGGAGTTCTGAGTTTCAAATTCAAGATCAGAATTGTGTTGACTCCATATATTAATTGAAAAAAGTCTTCAGGATTTAGCCATCACTTCCTGGAAAATTGTAAATGATCTCCACATTTGGTTGCTCAGCTGAGCAGCCAGTACATTTTTCAAAGTTTATAATAGCTGTAGGACAATATGTGATGCTCCCTATTATGTGTTAGTGTAGCTGAGCACAGAGATTATGCAATTTGTTTGAATAGATGTGTGGGGTTTTTCTTACTCATTTCCAAATCTGTGTCATGACCTGCAGCATGGTGTTTGAATAAAAATGTAGGCAAATAGTCGTTCCCAAACAAATAATTTACCTTTTCCCTTAGGCAGTATTTTGGAAAGAACAGCAGTATACAAAAAAGACACTTTAGATGAAGGGCAGATTGTGATAAATGACTGTTCACCAGATATCCAAATGTCAGAGAGGTAACTTTGCAGATATGCAGAACCCTCACCATAATAGTCTTCCAAGACACGTTTTACCTAATTTCTGTGATACATACACAGGCTAGACTGGTTCTGCCACCTTACTACACACAACCATCACCTCTGAAGTCCTGGATAGCCTCAGGCTTAGCAGATGTGATGGATTGAGTGCTACCTGCAGTGCAGCCAGCCAAAGGTGGTAGCTAACTCCTTGCAGCGCTTTCTGCTCCTCTTTCCCTGGATAATGCAACAAAAAATGGTTCATGCCATAAAGTGGAAGCATGTATTCCCACTATCTCTGTAGGCTGGAACTCCTGGGACTCCTTGAAAATGAGTGCCAACAGTTTTCTCATGGTATGCTCATTTTCAGTGATTTTCCAATGCTCTGTTTTTCTTTTCTTGTTCTTCTCATCCTCACCCTTCACTTCTCTCAGTCTGCATTTACAGGCTTTCTTTGAAGGATTTTCTGTCTGTTGCCAAGCTTGTAAAAAGATTACATGCTACCTGGAAAAGTAGTGACAAGGAGTCAAGGCATGTGTTGCTTCATGTGGGTTCAGACAAGAGAATTGTTCTCTTGCCTCTTCATATGTTGCAATCCCAGGGACCCAGACTGCACCTTTTGCTTTCGCTGTTGGTGGCTGCTGGGAGAGAAAATGTAGACACCATGCTATAAAGAATGCATAGGTGCAAGCATGTATTTGCCTTAGAAAATTAAATGAAAGACACAGAATTGTACAGCGTATTCCACCATCATTCTTCACATCTGCCCAATATTGGAGAAATCTGGACATTAAGCGGTATGTGTCATTAAGCTCTAGGTAGAGGATTGCTCTTCTGGTAAAAATCATAACCCGACTTAGCCTTGTAGGACAAGAAGGAAAAGCAAGGAGAGGGGATGAAAAGAAATTGAAACAATTTATCATGGACAAGAAGAAAGGTGGAGTGGTTGAAACTGAGGAAGGATGAAGAGGGCAAGTAAGAAAAGTAATGTTTTGCTCTTCAAAACAGTAGAAGTAAATTATTGCATAAATGAAAAAGAAAAAAAGATAAAAGAAAGGAAGAGTCTTTATAGGAGACTGCCTATTGTAGTGTGTTTGGTGGTTGTTAGAAGTAAGCACATTTTCTTTTCAGATATGATGGAGTATGAGTAGCATTCATATAGAGAAATTGAGATTTTGTAAGATTTTCATCTATAGTTACTTGGGGCTGCTATACTCAGTGTGATCTTAAAAGCAGTGGTTATCGAGATGAGGATCAAAAAATTCTATATATGTCCATTTCCAGTACGTAAGCAATTCTATTTTGCTAAATTTCTAGCCTTCTCAGTGTTATGGAGTAAAATTTCTTATATTCCCATGATAAATTCAAGTAGCATATGCTACATGTTAGCATATAAGTGCTCTGTCTGGTAACGAAATTGCATGAACAAGATGTTGAGAGCAATAATATAATCTTAAGAGATTGTTGAAATGAGAAACTGTTCTCAGCTACTGCCACTAGATAAATAATAACATCAAAAATTAGTCAAACACGGGCTTATGGAAGCCCTGCTAAAATTCTGAGAGCACGTAGGAAGTTTTTATAGTGAAATATGTGGAAGTGGAAAAAAGAACACAAAAGAATGAAAATGAGGGTGAATCTTCCTACCTGCTAGTAACCCTGTTGAATATACAATGATCAAACTTCTAGCTGGTCAAATATGAGTCACCACTTAGAATGAAAGGCAGATGAACATTTCCTAGTCATATCTGCTCAGTGTAAAGTGGCATTACACAACTTTCCATAAACATCTATTCTAGTCTTGCTGCAGTTTAAGCAAATGACTACACTAAGTTGTGTGAATTGTCTGAAGACATGGTGATTACTTGTATGGTTAGATTCAGCTATTTACTCTGGTGCTTTCAGGATCAACGTCTTAAGAACTAACCTCAATACATGTAACCACTTTACAGTTGGAATTTTATCTTACTTGGGCTTATCTTAAAGTGCAGAGTCATTATTTTCAACACATCTAATTCAGTCACTAGATTAGAAATAGGGATCATTGCATTTTATCATTCACTGATCAAATCCATTTGCATAATATTGCAAGTATCTTCAAGGTTATTAAGATCCAAGATCTTAATAATCTTAATAATTAAGATCAAAGATCTTAATAATCTTAAACTGTCCATGTTCACTGGCACAGATTACACCTAAATCAGAAGTCCTAGTAGTTGCTTAAAGCAGCTCAGTTACTTGGAAGGTTAACTTGTTCGTTTTTCATCTGTTTATTAATGGGAAAGACTTGATAGGAGTTTATAATCTGCCTACATTATCTTTTTAGCTTGATCTTGCAGGTGCAGAGAGAGCATAGAAAAGATGATACATTATCTTTTTGTCCTCTTAGAGGCAAGTTCTTGAAGGTAGTTGTATCAATGAATAACCAAATAGGGTGTGAACTAGCAGAAACCACAGCCATGATGAATCTTTAGGGTAGTTTTTTGCAAAATTCCTTACTTCCTAGAAAAGAATGTCAGTGAGTTTTGTATTTAATAGAGAATTGGTGATGCGATCCCTGTTTGTTTCCTTCAGTATCAATGGTACAGATCATTCACGGATTTGCTGAAATCTGGTTTTGAACCTGCTGGCATTGTCTGTTTCCACAACTTCAATCAGTTAAAATAACAAATGTATCCTGTAAACCTGTGTAGTCAAACATTACACCAACTTCTTGAGCAGTATCTAACTTAAATGTCTTGTACACCATCAGAAATAAAACTGAGGGAGAGGTGCATTTGTCTTGGGCACTAGCAGCTTTCCTGGGCCCCTGCAGGTTTACATGAGACACTGAGCTGATAAAGGTAGACTTGTAGCACCTTCTGCTGTTGCAGCAATTCTGCTGCAAAATAGACAACCAAAATACCAGGGGGTGTAAATAATTCCTTTAGCCTCATTCATACAAAGACCTTTCAATACTCAGTGGGTAATGAAGGGTTCTGACTTTCCTGACTTGCTGTCTTGCTGGATCCAATTAGAAGTGGGATCTCTTGATACTATGTTTATTCATGACTGAAGCATTGCAAAGTTCCTATGTGAAATGACAGTTCTTAGTGCTTTCTAAACACAGATGAGCACGTTTCTTAGACCAGTGATTTTAACTGAAAAATCATGTTGAAATGAAAAATAAAGGTATTGTCTGTCAAACTGAAGAATTATATCTTTTGGCCTTTATTTTCTTTTGGTAGAACTCTTGTCTCTGATTTGTCTCAGAAGCTAGAACTATCTGATAATTCATTTAATCCAAATGTTAGAGAAAGTGCAAAGGTGCCTTGTGCCATGGTTCAAGCACTGATTGAACTTACACTCTGGTATTTGTAGGTCGGTTGTGTAGTGAAATGACTGTGAAATATGCAGAGTGTATTTTTGATAATCAATTTCCTGGAAGTTATTGAATTGATTTAATTATTGCAGTCACGCTCCTTTCTAATTACATAGAGCAGCAATTAGTGAAAATGTTGCTGCTGGGTAGCCTTGTTTTCACCAGTACAAATCAGCTAAAGTATTTATATCACCATCTTTCTTTAGTGTTTGGTAGTGTTTATATATGCTAGCCATGGGTCTTCTAGAACTAGAGAAGGCAGGTAAAAAGTCACTCCTGGACTGAGATGATAACCAGAGGACATAATCCAAAGACATGCCTGAAGACATCCTTCAAATTCAGAATTATATGTGTTATTACTTTGCTTATTATCAATACATAGAACAGAATAGGAAATATCTCTTGTCTGGTTTGCTTTAGAAGTTCCACCATAGTTGTCCAAATATGTCTACTACTTGCTTTTTTTGTTTTACTGTTCTTCCACTACTTTTCCTCCTTGTCTCCCGTGTCTCTACTATAAATTGCATCTAATTTGTGTCGCATTTTTTATGTCCCTTTTAGGTATTGGAGTTGGCGTGCTGGTACGGGAATATGGCAAACTCTCTAACTTGGATAAAGTCTACTTTTCTTTTCCTGGGGAACTGCTGATGAGAATGCTCAAACTCATCATTCTGCCATTAATCATATCAAGTATGATCACAGGTATGGCTAGAAATATACTGTTAGCTGATGAGATTATCATTGTGGGTTAGCTTTCTTTTTAAAGGAAATAACCTCTGAAAACAATTTGATGAAACTCTGTAATGAGAAATACAGATTTCATACATTTAGATTAAATTTTTCTATATATAATAATAATGGATTTTGAAGGATTAGTACTGTTACCTGGTAATTACATTATAAAGAGCCGTGAGGTAATCACTTTACACGTTTTAGATTCTTGTATGTCTCTCTTCCTGTTTTTAAGAGTTGGTTAAACAGTTGCAAATTGCAAACCCAAAGTTGCAACTGCATATTCTGCGGTACAGAGTTAACTGCTTTAAGTAGTTTCATGTTGCCATTTCACAAAAAAGGGAGGGCTGATCTCAGTTTACTGTCATAAAAAGAGGATATTCCTGACTTAGGCTTTCCTGGTCTCAGCAAACTCCCATGAGGTACCTTGCATGAGCTCTGGCGTTTGCTGAATCCTTCTGTGAGTCCATTCAATTCACTGATCCAACAGATATAAATTAGGGGCAAAAAATCTACTTGGTTCAAAAGAGTTTTGAATTTTGGGGAACTAAAAGTGTGGAGGAAGACTGTATGGCCAGGAAGCAGCTATAGAAAAAAAAAGAACACCTTCGATCTTTTGAGAAAAGCAAGCAAACTGTTGGCTGGAACCTTGCCATGGCATGCTAGAATTTGCTAACAGCTCACCCAGTAGAAAAGATTTGGAAAGATTTGATGGAGAAAGCCCAAAGCAAAAAGACAGAACTGAATGTCAAATAGCCTTTCTTTAAAAATAATAAATACATTTTTAAAAAAGGGAAAGAAAGCCAAAGTAAATCAAGGCACATTGGTCACTATACTGACCCTTTTCATGTCCACGAAGCCTCTGTTTTGGGAACATATTTGTGCCCAGGTGTTTGTTGATTGGTTGGGTGTTAATGAAAGTGCATCAGCCATCAGACTACAGAAAAGGAGAGCATGTTGTAATCAGAAAATGAAAGGGGAATTTCGATCATGCTATGAAAGTGCTTTCAAGAATAGGATATTGAGTACAAACTTTCAAGCTACTCAAAGTTCATGGCCAAAAATGTCACTAATTTTACATGAGCACACCCTAAAGTGGGCCTATGACAGAAGCATCCTGAGGGAAGCTACTGAAACCTTTCAAGCATATCAGTAATATAGAGTGACAGGAACCCAGTGTTAGAATTAATATGGAGAATGTCAAGAGCTGCAAGATCCAGAAGAGAAAGCTGCCAAAGGCAGAGTGGAGATGACGACACAAAATAGTCAAGAGCTGTGTCCAAAAGAATGAAGGGAGGTGAAACAGTTGTTAGTACATAAAGGAGAGGAGAATTTTGTTCTGTGACAGGAGATCCAGGAAAAGCTGCCAGAATAAGGCTAATACATTTCTTTTTTCAAAGAAGCATTTATTTGTGAGTTAAGTTGGACCTGTGTCTTCAGAAATAAATTATATAATTAGGATAACCATGAGATGAATTATTTATTAAATGTATTTCTATCCAGCACTTGCAAGGGAAAACAACAATCATCCTGTTAAAAATACTAGGTTCTTACTTAATGTTTAATGTGCCAGTATGAGTAAACTGCATTTATAAATAGTAGCACAAGCTTGGATTTTAAAGATTGCAGATTACAGGAGTTAAATTTACATAAAGAGATGAGAATCAGATGATCTGATTCTGACCTTGGCATGTCCAATTTTCATAGAAAATAAGGGCATGTTTTTTCTACACTTGTGTTAGGTTTTTAGGCAAGAGGAAGGTAATGACTGATAAGAACGAAAGCTACTTCAATAGAGTATGTATGGCTTTGCTGCTATTGATGACAAAAGCACTAGCTGCCTCTGTGCAAGTAACGGCTGAAATGTATGGCAAGCAAATGAACAACGGATTTGTTAGCATGATAGTTTTCGCTGTTCACCTGCATCCATCCTCAGGACGTTGACGAGGTATTTTGCCTCTTTTAAAAAATGCATGTTAACCTCTCAAGCATCAGAAATGCACATTTGAATTAAGTAGACCTGTGTATAATCATGAAGCACACTAGTAATTTTTCCTCTTTCATAGAGAATGGTTGAGGTTGAAAGGAAACTCTTGAAACCATGTAGTCCAACCCTCCTGCTCAAGCAGGGTTAGGTAGAGCAGGTTAGCCTAGACCATGTCTGGGCAGTTTTGAAATCTTCAAGCATAGAGACTCACAGCTTCTCAAGGCACTATGTTTGATCAACCTCACAGAAAACAGTGTTTTCCTGTCCAGATGAAATTCATGGGTTTTTTTCATTTTCGCCTAGTGTCTCATGTCTTGTCTTGGGCGCCACTGTGAAGAGCCTGGCTCTGTACTCATTCGCACCTATCAGCAATTTATACACATGAAAAAGATCCCTATGAGCCTTCTCCAAACTAAACAGTTCCTGCTCTCTCAGCCTGTTGTCATGTGAGAGGTGCTCCAATCCCTTCATCATATTTGTGGTCCTTCACTGGACTCACTCCAGTAAGTCCATCTCTTTCTTGTACTGGGGAACCCAGAACTAGATACAGTACTCCAGGTGTGGCCTCACAGCTGCTGTGTTTAGAAGGAAGATCTCCTCCCTCCACATGTGGGCAGTGTTTCAGTTCTGCCCAGGAGTCTGTTGGCCAGCTTTGCTATGAGATGTTACTGTCTTATGGTCAACTTGTTGTCTTTCAGGACCTTCTTGTCCTTCTCTGCACAGCTGTTCTCCAGCCAGTCAGCCTCCAGCAGGTACTGACGCCTTGCATTATTCCTGCCCAGATGTAGATCTCTGCAGCTCTTCTTGCTGAACGTCCTCATATTCCTCTCAAATATTCCATCCCATCCAGATACCTCTGAATGGCAATGTAACTATCTCATGTATCAGCCACTCCTCCCAGTTTTGAATCAGAGAATGATTTGGTTGGAAAGGACCTTAAACATCATCTACTTCCAAACTCCCTGTCATGGACAGGGACCCATTCCACTAGACCAGGTTACTCCAGGCTCCATCCAACGTGGTGCTGGACACTTCCAGCGATGGAAAAACACAGCTTCTTGAGGCAACGTGTTCCAGTGTCTTACCACGCTCACAGTAAACAGTTTCTTCCCAATATCTAGCCTGAACTTACTCATTTGAAGTTTAAAGCCATTCCCACTTGTCCTAGTGTTAGGAGCCTTTGTAAAAAGTCCCTCTTCAGCTCTTTTGTAGACCTTTCAGATACTGGAAAGCTGATACAAGGTCTCCTTGTAACCTTCCCTTCTCCAGACAGAACAGGCCTGTGAACTTGCTGAGGCACCACTCCACTTCAACATCGGCTGCATCAGTGGGTCATTGATAAAATGTTAAACAGTATTGTCCCTAGTACTGGTCTCTGGGTACGTCAGTACTGACTTGCCTCCAACCAGACTTGTGCTGGTAATCGCAACCTTCTGGGCCTGCTTGTTCAGCTAGGTTTTAGTTCACTTCACTGTGCAGTTATCTAACCTGTATTTTGTCAGTTATTCCATGGGAATGTTATGGGACACAGTGTCAAAAACCTTACTAAAGTCTAGTTAGACCATATGATCTTTTTTCAATTGTGAATTTTAGCACAAAAGCAAAATTCACACTTTTGGAAAAAAAAAATTACTGTTAAGAATAGAACAAGGATGGGAATAAAAAATTAAAGGAAGGTCCAGGATGTGTCTTCAGCCATTTTTGCAAACAAGACAGCTGTCTCACTGTTACTGGCAAGGCCACATCTTCTGCAGCTTACAGTACCTTTTCTGGATGAGACACAAAATTATATTCCTCCAAAGTAACCTTATCATTATTGATTAATGCAAGGATAGCATCACAGCCTGCATGATGGGACCAGATGTGTTCTGAGGATGTCCATCTCCTTGAGATTTGCATGTTAAGCAGACTGCTATAGGGCCTATATCTGATGATCACAGCTGTCAGACCTGTGTACATGTTCATATGCTCAGTGGCAGATATTTATGGCCCCAATATATAGAAAATCACTGCAGTGAAACTAGTGACAACACAATAGCGGGTTGTGAATGACTGTCTTTTTGGTTCATAAATTAAGGGGATGCTACTTAGCTCACCATGAGAGAAAGTTAAACTTTAAGTCATATTCCTGGACCTTTGCTGCAGGCTAAGTGTGTGCCCCAGAGACAACTGGAATGGCTCATTTGGTACACATTTTAACCAGACCATGGTGCTGGGTCCAAAGGCATCTAGGAAGCTTTGATGCCTTTTGTAAATATATGTGATGTCAAAATAGTGAATTTTGGTTACTACCAGCATTTTTGCACAAGAATCACCAAGACATTTTTGAAAATATGATCTGTAGTTTTCTTTTTTATTATTAGAATGTCTTAAAAGGTAACATCCTGAAAAAATCAGCTTATGTTTTAGGGACAGTGAGCTATGCACAAATGCATGTCCCATGACCAGAGCCCGGTCCATTTGGTCGTAATGATGTAAATCAAGCCCATAAAAAAGAGAATAGAGGTGGGAATCACACTTTGAGATTACAGGATTTTATGCAAATTTTGAAGTATTAGTAATTTTATCTTGTTGGAGGAAATTCCATATAAGTGGAAAAAACTCTCACTGATCTCTTCAACTATATCGGGAACACACTTCCTAGTTCTATTTAGAGTTCTAATTATAGCAACAACATCCTTGTCTCTGTCTATTTTCAGATTCAAAAGGCAAAATTCTCCCTCTGGTTAAATAGAGGACTTTGCAGAATATGGTTTTTGTTCACAAACGCAGTTCCTCAGAGAGTAAAAGAGAAAAAATATTGTTTACACACTTATATAGTGTACAAGTTGCAATCTGTGGAATTTTTCCACTAACCTACTTGGAAGCTGAACTGTAGCCTAGTAAAAAACTGATGTAAGCTCTAAGCATTTTTTTGTTTTGAAAAAAAAATCATATAGTGTAGTTAATAGGTCCTTCCTTGGGCAATGGAATAGTCTGCGTAGTGTGATGCTCTTTTAAGTTATTCTTAGTCTGCCTCAGAGCCAAATTTTAGTTGTTCTCTTCTTCTTATAATCATTTTAATGGATGCAGATGGAAATTTATTTCTTCTAACCTAGAAACCCACTACTAATAATTCAGTTCAAAATATATAACTCATTTGTATCTTCATGAGATTTCTATTCCTCAGATTAGCTAAAAGTACACTAACAAATCATTCATGTGAAGAAATTGCTTGTATTTTCTGTCTCCTGCTGTAGTGACATTGGAAAATTGAAAATAAAATTCAAAAGCCTAGAGTGTTACTCAAGATCATTGCTATGGCATCAGAACTACAGCTCTACTGATTTTAATACTCCACATCCCGAATACATTTCCCTTTAAATAATGCTCTAATGGAAGAAATTATTAGGAAAATACAAAAAAAGATACGTTCTTTTTAGGTGCCCTGTAGGGAGAAAGAATTGAGAGGAATCTCTTGTTTGCTTCATGGGAGTTTTGAGACTTATATCTAATCATTTTGGGAGTACTTAAAAATATATAGGATTTCTTTGAAAGTCTTGGAAATTCCCAGCTCAAATTTTATTCAGAGAATTAAAATTCCCTGGAATTGTGCAGTATATTTCCTCATGGTTGCATACTCAGCAGACTCCCTGTAATCACTTTTAGCCTTGGTTTTTGTGGAATGAGTTTCACATGGTATGCAATGACAGTAAATGCTTGTAAATGTTTTCTGTTAGGATCACAGCAGAACTTAGGCTGGAGACAACTGCCACGTTTCCTGAGCAGGAACTTGACTTGTTCCCCCATACTTGGGTACAAGCTGGGGAAACTTACATGCCCAGCCTGAAACTAATTAATCCACACAAGGTGTCTGGTCTTATTTCCTGCACCTAAATTCCTTGTTAGTAGCTAGTGCAGGAGATCTGTATCTTAACCTAACATCCTGATATTACAAAAGTGCCATGGCTCTGCTCCCCGTCTCTCTTCAATCAGTCCTTCTCAAATGGGGTTATTTCACACTGCCTGTCTTATTGATTTTCAAACTACAAGCCATGAATCTTCATGTGATGTCTTTCTTCATGGCTAGAATGTGTTCTGTCAGAAACTTCACCTAAAATCTGGCATCACATATCTATAAATGATCTTCATTTGTTGATGTTTTCAGAAATTTTAGCTTTGAGTTAAAAGATGTGACACATATCACAGCAGGTTCATGTCTCTCATCTCAATATTGGTGACATGATTTTCTGAGCTATTCAACATCTTGTTGAAGTTCTACAATAATGTCTCTCTAATTTCTTATATTCTTCTCCCTGACAAAATATTAATAAAAATTTTCTTAATGTTTCTGACGTTCCCTGCATTTCCGGCCTTCACAGGCAGCTTCAAAGAAGCTAGAACAGATGCATGTGAGTTTCCTGCGTTGTGAGTTTGTGCAGAGTCAGCTATGGGGAACACCAAAATTCCTTAAAGCAATTGATGAGGCATTTGCAGCTATGCACAGCATGCCTCAGGGCATGAAGAGTGAAAAAAAAAAGACAGTATCAATTACCTTTCCAAGGGCAGCTGTATGTGAGCTGTATGTCTGCTGTGCTGTGTCTGGCAAAATGGCTAGCTTTCCATGACTGTAAAAATAAACTCCTGCTTTACTGCTTTGATTACTGCTCTAGTGCTGTCTGAAGCATCGTGCCAGTTCCACCTTTCCCAATACCAATATACCAGTCTTTTGTTTGAAGTTCTTACTCATAGTACAAAGGTAATGATTCCGCCACAAATCTGGCTAATTCTGACAACTGCTTGAGAGAAAAATATTTCAGCGAACTACCTAGGCATGTGACTTTTCCCATTTAGAGACACCATTGTTTTTCCTGTGTAGAGTATGTTACATTGTGGCTGATGGATGGGTGTGTTGAATAGGTTGTTTGTCCTTTTCAGTTGTTCAAACTTACAGGGTAAGCTTACCACGTTGGATCTGTTTGGAAAGGTACTAGTTTGTTTTATCACAGTACCACAGAATTTGATGAATGAAGACAAAATGGACAAAATGCACAAAATGGGAGGGAAAAGAGCTAGAATGCAATGAGGGGGAAAAAAAAAAGAAATAGAGTATTAATCAGATTGTACTAATTTCTCGTGTTTATCTTTGAAAATCAGAACAGTTCAGATTTAAACAACAATTTATTTATTTCTTTTTCCCACTGTATTTGTAATTTAAATTAGAACACAGTAAGACTGTGCCAGTGCCCAGGAGTATATCTGCTAATTCCATTGTATATAAAAAGTACACAGATCTACAGTAAAGGAGCACAGATAAGCAAATGGCAGGAGAACAAATCCGTTGTGTTTCCTGTAATACAAGGCTTCCAAATCCATTTTCCTTCAGTATCACTGTTCCTGGGGTGGCAGCTGCTTCAGCAGTTTCCATTTCTGCAAGTTCAAGAAGCACAGCTATCAAGAGATGCTCTGTTACTGAGGCATCCTTAACAGGCCCTGTGCATCACCAGTCCTCTAGTCTACCTTAACATACTCAAGGACTGTCTTTGAAACACCTGCATATTCTTTTCATGCTTTGCTAGGTTTCTTAAGCCAAAAGAGCCCCCAGTCCCCCAAGAAAATCAGATTCATTATGTAACATTAGTAAACTGGTTGTCTGGGCTCAGGCAGGAGGTTCACTTTGTCCATCTGTACCCTGTACATGGTGTGAAGGACAGAAAATATTACATTACTGTTAATGAATTTTGCTTTCAGATGTATTGAGGGATTCTGGAGGTCCTGTCTGCACTGTCCATGTGCAGTCATTGAGGCAGGCAGAACTGCAGTCATGGGCTATTAATGGACAAGGCTTTGTGCCCATCCTCTTCAGATTACTTCTGTCACAGTCAACTACTCTTTCCCATCAATATCAGTTGACCTTATGCAACTGAGACAGCCCCGACATTATTTAAGGTTTTATATTATAATAATAAAACTTTGAAGTGTACTTCTGGTTTATGGAGCATGATTACCATCAGCACTCAAGGGCAAAGAGCCCCTACACAATAGCCATCAGCTGTTACTGCCTGCTGTCCCAGCCATGTCCTGGGGGGGACCACTGATGGCACTACTGTGGATGGATCTGAAGTCAGTTGGTGTCTTCTGCTCTTCTGTTCTGAAGCTCAGGACACAAGCAACATTTCCACTATACAAACCAGATTACATTCACTTTTTTACTGCATTTCCCGGGTGTGGATCTCGCAATTGGTTAAAAATGTATTGTCAAATTAAAGTTAAACCTTGTCCACCTATACATTTTACCACAAATAATTTTGAGACAATTCAAGTATTTTCAGTACTATAGCTTTTCTGTATTCACTCCATATATGTTTCACTAGCCACAGTGCAGAGTGTGTATATTTCTGCTACATCCATGAACTGAATCTGATTTCTGTTGTGAATCTTGTTAGCCTGTCCATCTTGTCAGATTGATGTGTCCTCTTCTCTCCTTATATGTTTTTATTATATTTCAACCAAGGAACATCATCTCTCCTGAAAAGGTATTAACTTCAGATTATATAACCTCTAAGAGCTTTCTAGAGGAAAAACTGAAATTTTCTTACAAGTGATATTGTTTGCAAATAGGATGCGTGGAACACAGTACCAATACCTTCTTTCTCTGTATGTCTACAATAAGCTGTCTAGGAAAAGATCATAATACAATGCTGCAATGCTGATTGTGCCAACTGACCAGAAGGCAGCACAACAGTCCGTAGCAAACTGATATCCAGGGGCAGACATTTTTCTTCACATCTTACCTGAAATTCCTTCCATTTTATAATGATTTTATCCCTTTCATTGGCATAAATTATTCATCTCCCATTTCCCTCCCCCCCGCCTTTCTATCTGTCATTTAGAAAGGTTCTTTACAATTACTTTTTCAACCCCATCCTAAATGATCCAGGAATGTTTCAGTATTTGGACTGTCCTGTAACTATTATTGCATTCCATACTTTTGTCTATTTGTTGGGGGTTTTTAAAATAATTTTTTCAATGTCTCAAAGTTAGAAGGCCAATATTTGACATATTGATCCAATGTTAGTCTCAATAGATCATGTAAACAGGAATTGAGAATTTTCTCATTTAAATTTATTTGGTGTATAGACAGATACTTATTCATTACCTGCATGCATCTATCTCTCTTTCCTAGTCTCTCCTTCCCACTGTTCCCCTACCATGTGCTATTTTTTTACATTTCATTTGTAAGACATTCTACTGTTGCATTGACACAACCCTACTAGTGGAAAAACAATTATATGCTCCAGTGTCCAGTCTACTGAAAATGTAATTGCAACAAACTGTCATAGAAATCCTTTTACAGTAAGTAGCAATGAAATTTGAATAGATGGGAGAACTGCTGTTATAGAAGGACTGATAGAATAGAAATGTACAGAGAATATAATTAACGGAAACACGGAATGAGATCCTGGAAAGCAGTGCCATGGAAAGGGTCCTGGGGGTCCTGGTGGAGGGCAAGTTGAATCTGAGTCAGCAGTACCCTGGCAGCCAGGAGGGCCAACCCTGTCCTGGGGGGCATCAGGCAAAGCATCGCCAGCCGGTTGAGGGAGGGGACTGTCTCACTCTGTTCTGCACTGGCAGCCTCACCTTGAATATTGTGGGCAGTTTTGCTCATGCAATATAAGAATGATATTAAACCATTAGAGAGTGTTGAAAGGAGAGCAATGACAATGGTGAACGACCGTGAGGGGAAGCCGTGTGAGGAGTGGCTGAGAGCACTTGGTGTGTTCAGCCTGGAGAGGAGGAGACTGAGGAGAGACCTCACTGCAGTTAAAACTTCCTTATGAGGGGAAGAGGAGGGGCAGGCACTGATCTCTTTTCTGTGGTGACCACTAACTAGAGTTGAGGGAATGGCCTGAAGTTATTTCAGAGGAGGTTTGGGTTGAATATTGGAAAGAAGTCTCTCACTCAGAGGATGGTTGCACACTGGAACAGGCTCCCCAGGAAAGTGGTCACAGCACCAAGCCTGACAGAGTTCAAGAAGCATTTGGACAAAAATCTCAGGCATATGGTGTGACTTTTGGAAATGGTCCTGTGCAAGGCTGAGTGTTGGACTCAATGATCCTCGTGGGTCCCTTCCAACTCAACATATTTTGCGATTCTGTAACTTCTGGTAACAAACACTAAAGATAGTGAGTCACCAAAAATCTCATTTGAGAGACTGTGTATTNCTCACTCTGTTCTGCACTGGCAGCCTCACCTTGAATATTGTGGGCAGTTTTGCTCATGCAATATAAGAATGATATTAAACCATTAGAGAGTGTTGAAAGGAGAGCAATGACAATGGTGAACGACCGTGAGGGGAAGCCGTGTGAGGAGTGGCTGAGAGCACTTGGTGTGTTCAGCCTGGAGAGGAGGAGACTGAGGAGAGACCTCACTGCAGTTAAAACTTCCTTATGAGGGGAAGAGGAGGGGCAGGCACTGATCTCTTTTCTGTGGTGACCACTAACTAGAGTTGAGGGAATGGCCTGAAGTTATTTCAGAGGAGGTTTGGGTTGAATATTGGAAAGAAGTCTCTCACTCAGAGGATGGTTGCACACTGGAACAGGCTCCCCAGGAAAGTGGTCACAGCACCAAGCCTGACAGAGTTCAAGAAGCATTTGGACAAAAATCTCAGGCATATGGTGTGACTTTTGGAAATGGTCCTGTGCAAGGCTGAGTGTTGGACTCAATGATCCTCGTGGGTCCCTTCCAACTCAACATATTTTGCGATTCTGTAACTTCTGGTAACAAACACTAAAGATAGTGAGTCACCAAAAATCTCATTTGAGAGACTGTGTATTATAGTGTGTTTGGGGATTCCATTTGCCATAGATTTTTTATTACTGATCTTCTCAGCCAACATCTAAGTCAGAACTGTCCTCCTAATGAGATTAGTTATAGAGGTCATTCAATTAGCTAGTGAAAGATTAGATACAAAAGATCATTCAGAGCCCCATGACACAGTGAACAGAAGGAAAAAATAAAATTATGAGGTGCATATCAAGTGAAAGATGTTTGAGAATGATCTACAGATAATAACAGCACCATCTGAGTCAGTTGTCTGCGATGAATAGTAAGTCATGCATAACATCATGCTGTCTGAAGTCCTGAATGTGGGTGATACTTCAGTGGGCTGTTCTGAATGACTTATTTGGTCCTGGCAGTTTTGTTCATACTCAAGGAGTGTGGTATTGCATTTCTTGAAGAGTTCCACAGAACAACAGAAAAAAGAGCAAAAGATTCACTGTTCAGCTCTTGAAAGGAAGCAACAGTAATTCCTGCTGAACCTAATTTGGAAACTTAAATTTCAGGGAAAATATGAAGAAAGAACTTTCATGAGATTAATCACAGTCACGGTAGACTTATCCTACAAAATTATGTAAATAAAAGATGAGAAGGGGAGAGAAAATGCTCAGAGTCTGAAATGGTGAGAGGGAAAAATCACAGATGAGTTAAAGACCGTTTCATTAAAGCATTAGACTCTGAATTCACCAGTGTTACAGTGATTTCCCTGATGCACTTAATGTCTGAATGTCTGAAGTGTATGCAGGAGGGTTTTCTCTTCAAAAGGTGAGCATAGGCAAAGGACAAAAGGACAGAGGGAAACCAGCTTTGATATCCTTCCTTTTCAGAAGCCTTGAGAGAAGTAGCCTTCTGAATTCATGTTTGAAGTGTCCCAAGTTCATAGGAGAGCAGAGAAAACTTTTCCCTGCAGTAAAAAAGAAACTTTTCTGTTTGTATCTATCACCCAACTATCAAACAATGACAACATATACATGGAAAAATGATGAAATCTAGTCTTACACGTGTGAGACATTTCTTTCTTGGCAGTAGCTGATCAGAGTTGGCATAGCTCGTAGAACAAGAATACAAATTTGCATTCTCTTAGATAGAGGAATAAGAAAATAAACAATAAGCTTGCTACACATGCTAACACTTGAGATAGAATGTAGTGTTCATTCCTCAAGTAAAATTCATGTCTCTCTTCTGAAGATACAGGCCAAATGCTGTTTTAATATTGGTAGCATTTTCCATTGCAAGTAGAAGAAAAGTATGGTAATGTGCTGTTTTAAAGGTAAACCAGCAGGAGAAACGGACCCACCACAAGAGAGATTATAAGTCAGAGTTACAATTTAATGAAAGATATTACAATAAATACACTGACACAAAGAGAAAACTGCTTTCAATTTACCAAAACCCAGCAGTATAACCCAGTGTACTAGGGCACAAGCCCAAAGGGGTTTGTTAGCCCTTGTGCTGAGACCTGCATGGTTCCCCCGAGTCCAAAGCAAAAGGAAGTGAAAAACCTGTTGGCACAGATGATGGCTGGAGTCTGGCCGGGAGTGATGGTCATAGTCTGGTCAAGAGTGGTGGTTTCTTCCTGTCAAGGTCCTGCTGCTCCTCTGGATCCAACAAGTCATCCCTGAGGTTTTCTTACCCCTGCTTATGTACCCTCAGGGAGCACCCAGTCCCTCCCCCAGGGTGGGGACTCACACAATGGGTGATTAACTCTGTGAGTCATGGGGTATTGCTGAACCGGGGATGGCCCATTAGCAGCCACACCCCCTCAGGCCGGGTGTGAAGGTGCAAACGACTTCCTGGGCAGCTGCTGCAAATAATGAATGCATTGTTCTTGGGCAATGAATAGGGGGGTTAGAATACATAGCTTTGATCACCCCCACACAGTGATAACTGGTGCCACCTGCTGAATTAGGACAGGTAATTAATTAAAAAATTTAATTTTCCTCTAAGAAAGACCTATTTTATGACTTGACCAGCAGCTCTGTGATGATCAGGAGATTAAAGGAGAACACTCAGTATGAGGTAAATAACATTCCAAAAACACATCTGAGCACGGAGGTTTTACCACAGTCAGATGTAGATGAAATTTTGATATTGCTATGTCTTAAATTAGAAGCACTCACAGCTTCATTTTCTAAAGCCAAAGAACTTTATGCATTTGAAGCAGCAGTGCATTGATCAAGGGTACTGTGTCAGCACTGCTTTGTTCTTTTCTTTCCCCCTAGTATTTTTTCACAAGTAAATCTTACCTTTTTGCGGCAACATTTGTTGCCATGTACCCCAGCAATAACACTATTTTTACATAAAACAGTGCGGTGGCCACTAGAATTCTCTATATGCATTTTAAGATTCTTCTGTGTTTTTCTATTTTCATATGTTCATTGCAAAATTAAGGAAAAAATTTTTATTGTCCTGGATGTCTGTGACCTAGTGCTGCATATTGCAACCAGAAGAGCCAAAATGGATGTGAAGAATTAAAATGTGTACACCTGGGAGAAGACAAGAATTATTTCATGATTCCTCTAATGTCCCCAAAAATTTCTCATTTAAAGCAATAAGTATGATGGCAGCTTGGAGCAGTTTCAGAACTGCATTTTGCCCTTGAATCAGTATTGTAGCCGTAGATGAAAAGGGGTAAAAGCTATACTGTTCTACTCTTCAGGAACTTTTGTTGTTCTATTTTTGTTACAATAGGGAATTAGATAAGAATTAGATATCAGAACCCTGATACAATTGTGTACAGTTGATGTGCACCATACTTGACTAATTTCTACTCAGAAATGCAGTTAACTCCTAAAACTAATTAAGAAAGCCACCATGGCTGGCAGTCATTTAAATTTGGAATGCGCACTTGAGCCTGACTCTTCCCTCTGGCCCTGAATCACACTTATGAAGAACAACCTGCCATCAGTACTAGGAGCTGGCTAAGTGGCATTGATCTTTGTACAGAGAAAACTCGCGTTTTGATCATCAACTGTAGCAGTGTTGGCAAAAGGAGTTTTAGTGATTATACATAATCATCAGTATGTCGTGCAGATGAAGTGGTGAGCTGGTGGAAGAAACAGATCCTGTCAGCTTCCACCAATCTTCAGAAGCTTTGAGAACAGCTACGAAGTGCTGCAGAACAGGCACTTGATGATGACACTGAAATTTGTAGAGCGGCAGAAAAAAATGCCAATGTGTCTAGGTATGATTGTTGCTGCTGAATAGAGTCAGCCACAGCACCAAATTGTAGATGTAGTCTCTCATAACGTGTTGAAAAAGAGCACTTGTAAGCATAAATGTATGTACACAGTTGCATGTATTCTATTCTGTAGAATGGTATGACAAACTCTAAGGATGTAGGTGTTATCCCCTGGGGAACTAATAAGATGATAAGCACTGGAAGTTAGAAGACCCCTGTGATTGTTTCCAGTCCTTAATGAAACCCTTTTCACTCCCTGATCTCACGGAACCATAAGATTGGTCTCACAAGAGCATGGTGAACAACTCCAGAATTACAGTGTTACACCTTGAGCCAAAGCCATTTGACCATTTGTACATGTACGTTTTTACAGGCCTCCAAAGTGAACACACTTTACGTTCAGTGGCTACTGGTAAAAAATTCCATAACATCACGTTTCATACTTAGGCTTAGTTTTGTTTAAATCAGATAATTCCCTTAGGTAAAGTACCTTTATGTAATAGTAGTTCAGGGAAACAGTTTTAAATATATGCAACAAAAAATTATAAGGAAAGAAATTGTAGAGGCACTTCAAAAGTTGCAGATGACTAATGGTGCTATCATCCAGTCCTAACAGGACTCTTGGTTTTGATGTCTACCTTAACCAGGTAGACAGGAGTTCTAAAGTTAAAGTTGAAAAGGCTATGTGTCTTCAACTTTGGTCATACAACATATGCCACATGCAAAAATCAGTAGTTGAACACAACACAGGATAAAACTGGTCTGTTGTAATCATTCCATTTTTCCACTTCTGATTTTTATATGTTTCACAGTATTGTCCTCCACTGTTGTTTTTTAGAGGAAGGAACTCCTAGGAATACTCTAGTAACCAAGCAAAAATAGCAGCTATAGAAATAGAAGTAAATTAAATTGGTAGGCTTTATAATAATACCAATGAAAAGCTTCAAATAAAAAAAAAGACCTTATACAGAATAAAAAAAGAGTTATTATAGTGCTAAGGAACAGCTGGAATAGTGTTTTCATTTTTTTCCCCCCAGCATTAAGCATGGGATGTTTGTGTATTTTACCCAAAAGTATGTTTCTTATCTTGAGGGTCATGTACCATCCTCATCCCTGTTGTGTCTTGTTGCCTTTTAATATTCTGTCAAACAAAATTATTAACATTAATCATCCTCCCATCCTTTCCTTAAAAAAGAAAAAAATGGCAAGAAGAGTAGTAAGAGCTTCGAGTTGGAGACTCTAACATTAAAAGCATGGAAGGTGAAATGCAGTTGATTCCAAAATTTTACTTCGGTTATTAAAACCTTAACTCTGTTCTGCTAAAATGATAGGGGCATGGAAGTAGATATCTTAACAGATTTTAACACCACTTCATGTCTTTTGTGATTATTTCACTTAAGCCTTTTTGTATCACAGCCACAGATTTGCATTCTGTGCTTCAGTGGCTGTAGCTGAATTTGAACATCTATTACTAGAAAATTTAAGGAATGAATCTGAAATACTGCAGTTTTGAAGTGCCCAGGGATGGAGGAGAATCCATCATGCCTGTTTCAACTCTGTATAGTAGACTGTATTAACAACATATCTGCTCAAATCTGTTTAAAGAGTTTTAAACTTGGAGATAGGCTGAGGGAAGGAAAGAAAGAACAAATAAATTACTTATCTAAATTTAGTGGTAAACCACAGTAGGTAGCCAAACTTAATTACACTGCTTTTGTGATCTAACCTGGAATTACAATGCTGAAGGCTTTCCTATTTGAGTGACACGTGCCATCTAAGTTTGAGAAATGTTTTCTTACAAACTGAAATAATTGTTAATCGTGTGCTTTGTTTAATACATTTTCCATTAACTCTCATTTATGTCCAAAAAATTGTAAAGCCATGATTTTATTTCAAATGAAATCTTAGTTTTCAGTTGGCTTGACAAGAAAACCAGTAGATACCAATTACTATAAATTGCTCAGTAATGACAGTAGGCTATATCTGGAAAGAAATCTGGTTTTACATATCATATTTTCCTAGGTGTACCAAGCTAACATGAAAAAAAAAAAAGAAGCTTAGCAGCATAAAACACCCAGTGCAAACTTCTCTGTGGCACCTACAGAGAATGCTACTTCAGTCTCTAAATGGAAGCATCATTCTGAACACTGTTTTTTTTGGAGTACAGCAGCTTACAAAAAAAACCCAAAGCCCACATCTGTCATCCTCAGACCATACTTGTACTTACACAGTCACGTCTGCCTGACTGATTTGTGTGTTTTTATGGTTACTAGCAAAACAGCACCAATATGACAGTGGAAGCACAAGCTAGATCCTAGCATAGCTTGCTCACTAACATGATCATTATCCAGTTTAAAAAGCAGGGGCAAAGTTTTCGCTTAATTACATGCCTCTGTAATTCCAAAGACTGTAACAGTTTGCAAACGGATTTCATTTGGAGGCAGAGGAATGTCTGTCACAGGAATTTCTGTCATATGAACTGTAGGATCTTTATAACTGAGTACTCCAGGGAAATAATCTAGCATAATTATTAGGCTCTTGACTGAATCAGCAAGACAGTCAGGCAACAGAAAAAAAAAAAAAAAGAAATCCTAATGCACAAGGTTTAGAATAAAATTCCATGATTTCTAGGGGTTTTTTTTAAGTTTTTATTAAAATATATGGAAGTGGAGCAGTACCAGTTTGCTCTCTTAAAAACATTATGTGAAATCTTCCAATTTAATATATCAGGTATGGAAATTTCAATACTTGCAGCCTTTGAAACCAAAGCTGTCCACAGAAAATGTTATTTATTCCTGTCCATTCTTAAGAGTTCTTACTGCCATGATTTCCCCAGCTGAGCCCACAGCAATGCAAAAGTTGTCCTTTTCTACCTGTTTTTTTCACCGTTCCCAAGGTGAGAAAAAAATGATAGTCCAGATTCTGTGTCCATTCTGTTGTTTGTGCCTCAAACAATATCCTTAGTGCTGACAGCCTCCTGTAATAGTTGTGGCAGTGCTTTTTCTGTGCACTGATCTGTATTCCTTTTCCATATAAATAGTTCTTTAATTATCCTTTTTTGCTATACAAGTGAGATCTTTACATCATGATTTCTGCATATATGTGTAGTTACTCTGTACTCAGTCTGGTGTTATGCTATCCCATGGAAGACCTTAAAATAATCAAATAGATTATGAAATAAAATAACCTTCATTCTTCCCTCCCAGTACTGTTTGCATTTCAAATAACAATTAACAGAACTAGTAAGGTATTCTAGGCACAAGCTGTCACTGCTGTTAATATACCTTCTGAAAGGCACATCGGCACATGTTTAAAGTATGCTTGCTAAGATCCTTTTTGAGCTCAAAGATCAGTAAGTTACATTTGTAACTTGATTTTTCTTGATCTTTCATAATTTTAAAACTATTATTTTGCTACAAAATCATGCTTCTCTGAGGTTAAATGTCCTCCTGGTATTTTTGCATTCCTATACAAGGCAATCTCACCACTCTGATGAACTGACTCAAGAAACATTAAAATATAGATGGATCACAAATGTATAATAAAGAGATAGCAGTGAATTATTAACTAATGTTGTTATAAACAGCTAAGTTTTACAGTCACAATGTTCATTTTTTCCCTGCTTACTAAATGGTATGTGTACAGATATAATTGTAAATCTTTTAAATGATTAAAAATACTTCACTAGAAGTTTGATATAATATTTTTGCCAGAAGTTAAGTTGACCTTAGTATAATACCTGCCTCAGCACTTTTCCCACCTTCATTAACAAAACTCTCCTCTGCTCTTGGCAATGACATACCCAGGCAGAGAAGTGTGAACAACCTAGACTTCATAAAAGCTTTAGTCAAAATGAAAAAAAAAAAAAGTAAACCTGCTAATGAAGGCAAAACCACCAGGAATCATCTTTATTTGTCTCATGTGCCTTTGAGCAATCTGGGGTGACAGCTCTGAGCAACTCCCCGTAGCTTTTAGTTTTAAAGCCAAAATGTTACAGATCTCAGAAAAGTGAAGCTATCATTTAAGTGAATATGGAAATAAATCGTAACCTGCTCTGATACACCAAAGAAGTCTAGTTCATTCACAAACATCAGGGAATCAAGAAAGCTCCATTATCTTTTTTCTAGAAAAATCCAGGGAAACTGGATATTTGCAAATAAGCAGAAGCAAATATGCTGCTCTGCTACAGATATTTTTCAGAAGTGTAACTGGCAATTAAGTATTTAGAAATATTGTGAATAAGGAAGAATTTCCTGCATAGAAATAAGAGACAATGATTAACTGTTTCTACAAAAATAACAACTTTCTTATAAGACTGGTTTTTACTGTTTTGTTTTTGTGGCTATTTTTTGCAGGTGTTGCTGCTTTGGATTCCAGCATTTCTGGGAAGATTGGTTTGCGAGCAGTTGTATATTATTTCTGCACTACAGTAATTGCTGTAATGCTAGGTACTCTGTGATTCTGTAATTTTTAAAATAATGAACATTGCCTAATTACAAATGTAGAGCACCGTGACATAATTAATTTCCCAAGATAGAATGGGGAGAGTAGACAGGAAATCATACCAAGCAACTTAACATTACCTTCTGGCCAGATAGAGAGAGAAGATAGCCCCACTGTTCATGCGTGGGCTGTGTTCATAGCCAATATGAAGCCACAGGCAATGTCACCATATGTTTCAGCTCAGGGAAGATTAGGAGCTGTCTGCTGAGATAAACAGGACCAGTGGTGGGAATGCTGAATGAACATCAAAGGCCAACCTTAACTACAAAGTGACTTTCCTCAATAGCAAAGTGCTGGATTGTTCCTGATTCTCAGATGCGAAAATATACAAAAGAATGACATACAGTAGTGCTTCCCTTGTCACCTCATTCCTTCCTTAAAGGTTTTTGTCCAGTCTGTCCACTGCCAGACTCTACTCCTACCCCTCTGAAGTCCATACCTCCTCTTAGAGGGAGTTCATTCCCTACAAGGAACATTGAAATATTCTGTATATGCTTAAAGAAACATCTTTAGCCAGCCTTCTTAAATAAGAAACAGAATAAAACTGCGTATTTCATACGTCTTGAAAATTTCTGTGAATACACAGGGAGGAAAATTAATAAAGACTAACGTTAATATGTATCTAAGTTTGAAATTGTCCCAGGTCTGAGTGAGGTCTTAAACTATACAGTCACCAGAGGTCCTTGCTATTCTAAGTTGTTCCATGATGTTATGACTTCACTCGTTTCAATGTGCAAAGCCCCACAAATGCAATCTTGCTTTTATTCACAGCAGTCATTAGAAAGACTTTTCCTGGCTGATTGAAGGGTCCTCTAAATGCCTCTTTCTGTCTTCACTGAGATTTAGTAGTTTCGTTTGCTTTAGGTTTGTATGAGAGAAAAAAATAAATACAGAGAAAAAAATAATGTGCCTTTGGAAAAGCTTAATATTTCATATAATAATAAAAATGCCTAACATGAAGCCACTAAAGTAAATGAAAAATTTGTCAATGATTTCAGTATTTACAAGTCAAATCTAGTATTTCTTAACCCACAGGTTTTTATTTCTGTCTTTTTCTGAAGCCTTTCTCTTACGTAACTTTATTGCTAACTAACTTTACCAAAACATCCTGTGACTTTGGGGTCACAGGACAATGCACTTGTGTTCATATCTGAAAGCTAGTAATAAGAAGAGCTACATAAGGGAAAAGGTAAATAGCAGTTCAAAATACTTACTTTGCAAAAGTTGCAGAATATTTATTTGAAGCCCAGCTAAAGTAATTTGCCCTCTTGGTAAGCAGCAGTGATTAGTACCCTACATACAAAAACAAAGCTAAAGTGCCCAAGTGCAGTGGAAAGCCTTCAAATAGCTCCAGGATTGGGGAACTCACACATTTAAGGGCAGCACCTTACCTACATGAGCACCCAGGGAAAGCATGTGGTGAGTTGAGCTTACAAGGCATTTGGCTACACAGGATACGCTGAAGAATGCACCAATGCCTTTGCTTGCACTCTGCTTCTCCTTCTGCAGGAATTGTCTTAGTTGTGACCATTAAACCTGGAGTGACTCAAAGAGCAAGTGAGATCGACAGAGTGGGCAGTACCCCAGAAGTCAATACTGTTGATGCCATGCTTGATCTGCTCAGGTGAGGTTTTCATTTTTAGTTCCTGTATCCCTTTTGCAGACATCCAGACAAACACAAATAATGTTGGGATATGTAATACAATAAAATGCTTTCTAATGTTGTTTGGATGAAAAAGAGGAGAATAACTTACATTCTAACAGGTTAGACATTTTAAAATACGTTGAAAGCAGTTGGTTTCAAAAATTTCTCTGTACAATGATGAACAATCCATCCTTCATAGAAATTGATATGTAAGATTTATCTATTATGAAGAAAAGATCCATAAAGGATTGAATGGTTGGTGGATTGCTGACTGGCAGCTTCTGTGTCATCCAGAATAGACAACCACCTGAAACTGCAATGTTGTGTTCCCCTTCTCTAGGCAGGATGCAGAGTAACAGATGCAGTACATAAAGGTTTCTATGGGTTCCATAGTCAACAAATTTGCTGCATCACCAGTATCTTAGGCAACCTTATAAGAAGTCTTTCCCCATCAGCATCCTGGAAAATTATAGATACCCTAAAGAGGTTAAAAGATGGAAATCCCTAGAAAAGACTGCAGAAGACATGTGCAGGTTTTCAAAGGTAATGTGTTTAAAGAAATAGAAGAAAAATTCACAAAGAAGGCCTGCATTTCCAGTAGTGGCTGGGTAGTTCCCTCAAATGTTTATGTGGATTATTTTTTTCTGCAGCTGCAATGAGTCTCTCTTCTGTGTCACTATTCCTGCCCACCATTTCCTTTTCATAGAATTTTTGCTTAATCTGTCATGTAAGAATCAACTGCCACATATCTAAAACTGGATTTCTCAGCATTTTTATTTTTAAAAATATGAATGGCATTGACAGATGCAGCTCCAGATAGACAGTTCTTTGACATTTGTAAAATATACATATATATATGCTTTGAAAGAGTCACTATGCTATTTAATATCAAATGTCTGCTGTCATTTGGGGCATCTCTTCCCCAACACAGGTCAAGATAAACCTCTTTGAGAATAATTCAGTTTCTCTGAGGTTTGTATGTTAAATAGTTGACAGTCCACAACCTCAAAGCCCCATGTCCAATAATCCACAGCTCTTCCCAGCCTCTGTCCCCTCCTGCCTGTGAATGACCAGAATGACAGCTCCAGGGATGGCTCATCTCATTGCTCCTGGTTACTTGCCCAGGAATCAGTGAGAGCAACTGTGCAATCAGCTTCATTATAAAATCTAATGCAGCCAATCTCTTACCAGTAACTTCCACATGACCATTTCCACACATTTTCACAGGGCTGATATAGTTCTATGCACAACAAGTCTTCCTACAGCAAAAAGGGGTGTGAATTTTAATTAGTAGTAGTTTGGGGTTTTGCTATAGTTTTGTAGCTCAACTTCTTACAAACAAATTTAAGACTATAATTAGGAGTTAGAGATCTGAAATTTTGTTTTAAAGCAATTACAATTAATTTTCCTACATATTTATATTTACGAGATTTAATATTCAAATCCAGACAGTCTTGTAAAGATAAAGGAGAACCCCAGACTTGTACAAACTATTCTTGCTTTTGAATAAATTTTGCTTTAAAAACTTGAAAACTAAAAGCAGGAGTTTGGGAACAGTCTATGAGGGAGATAAAAACATCTGCTTCAGTATACAAAATGCCTTTTTCTGCACTGAATTAGATATTTACTAAATGCCTAATTAATGACCTTTCCCCCTCCACCAATCATTTAAATCTGATATTGTCTTTTGGAAGGAGGCAGACAACTGGGTTGCACTAAATTTCCTAACTTTTCAGCATGTAAAAATGGTTCTGGACCCTGAAATAATACATGGGAATCTTCCATTAGCCAGGATTGATTTCTGAACCCAAGA
This sequence comes from Campylorhamphus procurvoides, assembly GCA_013396655.1. Classification (NCBI taxonomy): domain Eukaryota; kingdom Metazoa; phylum Chordata; class Aves; order Passeriformes; family Dendrocolaptidae; genus Campylorhamphus; species Campylorhamphus procurvoides. The sequence continues at coordinate 99,391 of WBMV01002639.1, forward strand.
GCACACCAAGTATCTGATTCTTCCTGCACAGCCTTTTTAAAAAGTTTTGTTACTTTTCTGCCTGTATTTGAGAAATCTTGTAAAAATGGTGTGTCCTACTCTTTATATAAGTGATGGAGGTAATGTAGCAGGGAAAAAAATACACTGGGTTTATTAGCTTACCAGTACAAATATCAAATACTGAAAAATAAACCCAAAAATTCAATGGTAGGAAAACAGTCAGCTGATCACTGGGACTCTTAAATGCTTAATTTCTTTGAAGTCTTTATCTGATGATGCTAAATATACTGCATTCTGCTAAAAGGAACACAAAATGATTTGTTTTTTAAGCAGCAAATTTTGTCATTCTGTTTATACAAACAACTTCTTCTTAGAATGCTATAAGGCTGAAATGCTTCTATGCTTTCTGACAGGAATATGTTCCCAGAGAACCTTGTTCAGGCTTGTTTTCAACAGGTAAGTTTGAACATTCCTCTTTACCTCTCTAGTTTTCATTGTTGATCACAAATTATTCTTTTATGTCCCAAAAAAAATCTATGTCAACAAAGACTAGATCAGAGAAGTCCAGTAATATCTTAATCTCCTATAAAAAGGTGAGGGTTTAAGGCTTCTTGGTTTCATTTTCATTATGATAAACACTCTGCCACTAGCTATTAAGTCCTTAATATTCTATTGCAAAAAGGTACTGTTTGGGAGCTGGATACAGAAACCAAGCAAGTGTATGAGATAAGATTTTTCCTTTTGGGACAAGAAGAGTTAGAAGAACATCTTAGCAGGATCTATTTCCTTGTTCTTAAGGTCTCTCAGTGTCTAATGTAGTCTGTATAATTCAGCCCTTACCCTGATGTGTCTCACATGTAATGTCCATTGTCAGACTAAATAATCCGGCTTAAGGAAAAAGCAGAGTCTATTTGAGACATCTTACAGGAAAAGTGAGAGTTGCAAGATGAAAGAGAAAACGGCTGTCTATACATTAGATTTCAGCCTCAGTCATTTTTATTTGTAAATATACCAACTTTTTCCTGTGATGCTTTCTACTTTCCTTTTTAATTCCCCAGGAGTTGTCTACCAGTTTATCTGAGGTTTGTATGTTAAGGTAGTTAGCTTTTCCCTGGAAGCAATGTCAGATGTGCTGCTGTGCACAGCTCAGTGTATTTCCCCTTTATAAAACTTCTCTGTGTAGTTTTTCTCATGTATTAATTACAGTCAGCCAACATTAAGGGGACAAACATGTTCTTTTAGGGATCCTTGGGAGAATGATGGTGGCACTAAATCATAGTTACTATTAAAGGTTTATTTTCTAAACAGGTTATTATGATTAGTATAGCACAGAATTTGTAATAATAGCACAGGATTTCTATGAGCAGAATCAGTGTAGCATAATTTTATTACAGCATCACTTAGCTTATGTTTTCTAATCACCTGGACCCTCTGTAGATTTGGTCAAATCTTAATACTTGGTTTGCTGTACCAACATAACAATCATAATCTAGACTTGAAAAACATAAAATAATACAGGTTGGTCACTCAGTTCTCAGAGGAATCAAACAATGGTGGATGCATCCCTGACCACCAGTCTCACGGTCCAGCAGCAGCTCTGGTCCAGGTTACCCCTTATGACTTGTACCTGCTCCGTCTTCACTTGGGTCATCACCACCACTTGTCTGGCTGGTTGCCTGGAACCTTTAAGGCCAGTAAAGAGGGGAGTAGTCAGCCTAGTTCCCAGGAATCTGGAGGTCAGTAGGAGGAGGTGAAATAAGTCTATATGGTTTATCTAATTGGTGCACAGGACCTTGAGGACTTGATAATGAGGGGAAAAGGAATGATTATGTGACCCGTTTGGTCACAAAGAATGGCTGTTTGCCTTACGTAGTGGCATTAGGTATGCTGACCACATTATCTGGTGGCTGGTTGTATCAGGTGCATCTGCTCTCCAGATGGGGTGGCTGTCAGCAATTCTCTCCAGACTGTTTGTCCCAGCAAAAACTCTCCTTGCCATTGTCAGGAGCTCTATCTCATTCCCTACAAGACTGCAGCAGGTCCATGCAGTTCATGACATATGTTTGAATCACTCACTTGATCTACAGCTTCTGAGGTACAGAACCCTAATGACTCGCATGAATTGGGAAATGTCTTTTTTTATGTTTGCTGCCTTCAAATCAGATTGTTTCCTTTTTCTCTTATTTTTACTGGGAAAAGGCTATACCTTTGTCTATTCTTCAGTTTCTTCATGTTTCTAAAAAAGTTCTTCTGTTTTTTAAAAATATCTTTTCCAGTATAAAACCAAACGAGAAAAAGTTGAAGCTACAACTGCTGTGGACAAAAACAGCTCCACATTTCCTGGTGAACCCATTACAACTGCTACGACAGCAGAGGCTTCAGAGGTGCGATCTTTATCATTATAATCCTTCATAATATATGAAGGGGGGAGAAAGAACACAGACTAAATTTGCTTTAGTTCATGTGGTTAGTCATGAAGAAAAGGCAGGAAATGGCACATAGAGCATTTTAGCAAGAGCACGAAATTAGTAAGTAAATGCTAGAGATCATTGTGAGGATCTTCCAGTAAGTTTAAGAATATCAGAGGGGTCCACAGGTAATTAAGCAGTCCAAACATAATAAATGAAGATTGATTAAATTTATATGCTTATGAATTGTCAGTTTGCTGAGAAATTAAAACAGTTGCTGTGGAAAGACTAGGTGTATTTCAGCACAAGATGTTCGAGCAGCAGTGACATAATTGTAAGCACAAAAGAAGTCAAAAATCATAATAAATTTTTAATGAAAAAACAATATTGAGGCATTTGTTAATTAATAGTTTGTTACTCAGAAAAAACGAATATACAGAGACAAAAATGAAGAAGTTTAACAAGGCTCTCATTAGAGGTGTGGAAGGCTTGTGGGTGTTGACAGTTTATAAAGCCTAGACTTATACTGGAGGAGAGCAAGAAAAGAATTCAACAGAATGTGAACACAGAACTACAAACAGTACCAAATCAATGTACATTTTGTTATACTCCTTCCAAATTTCATCTCCTTCCAAAATTCATGAAGAGATATGAATTAAATCCTGAAGCAGGATGTGGTGAAGAATTGCACCCTTTCCTTTGTATATTGATATTGCACAAACACAGCGGGATGTGTGAATACCTACCTATTTAGTAGGATGTTTATGTTATGTGCATCCAGTTCTGCTCTAAAGTTTATGCAATTTCACTGATGTCCCAATTGTTACTCAATGGTCAGTTTATCTTAAATACAGACACAAACCCTTGAGTTGCCCAGAAATAACCACAAGGGTTCTACATCTATGGTTTGCTCTCCACAATGAGGAGTAAATCAAGCGTAGGGGAGTAGATCTTGAAGGCATGACTGTGCATACCTGGACCTTGCCATCATTCATGTCAGAAGTATATAGAAAGGACAACATAAATTAAGGGGTGCATTACTTCCTGCTAGGATTGAACAAATCCTAGATCCTTGCATAGTTTTAAAATCCAGTGTTAAAGTTCAGTTTAATGTCATTCTCGAACTTGCCCACAGGGCACTTTAAAAAAGGGAATATAGTGACTAGGGAAGAGCTCCACGTCTTTTCAAAGAAAAATCTAAATGTGTTTTCATTTTAGAACTGTTTAAAGTAAAATCACTGTTTTCAGATAGTACTTTTTTTCTCTTGATTCTAATCTATAGAATAAAACCCAAGAATACAAAATTGTGGGCATGTATTCCAATGGCATCAATGCACTGGGGTTGATCGTCTTTTGTCTTGTTTTTGGAATTGTTATTGGGAAAATGGGAGAGAAAGGACAAGTGCTGTTGGATTTCTTCAATGCACTGAACGAAGCAACAATGAGAATAGTTCAGATAATTATGTGGTAAGTCCAAGGTTATACTGGCATTTTCTAACAACTTCTTTAAGTGGATTTTGTCATTGAAGAGGTAGTACCAGACCTCATGTCTCCTTTTGTATACTGCTTTACAGCAAAACACTTTCAAAGAACACTTGGTAAAAAGTTTGCTTTCTATAGAATTTGATTCTTTTGAGGGAACTGGAGATAGGGCTTGCATTTACTATATGCTAAAGAAACAGTCCTATTGCTGTACAAGTAACCTGAGGGTTTTAGACATTCTTGCTAGAGGTTTATATAAAACCAGTACAACTGATTTGACTTGTACAAGTACAAGTGATTTGAGGACTGTAGAAGCATTATCACCCATATGCCCTTCTCAGTCTTGAACATTATTCCCTGAGAGCCATTATGTTCACAGGATAGCTGTTCCTGGATCTAAGTTCCGGTAGAAATATGAATTAATATACAAGCCACAGTGCAGGCAAAATCCAAAATGGTGCGCAAAATACAATTTAGCATAAATTACCTCCTGCTAATAGGTTTTGTGAGACAACATTCTCATAATATTCTCAGTAGAAACAATTTAAAAATGTAGCAACTCAGCTGATAATGCTTGGCTGGACTTCACAGCTATTCACACAGCTTTTGTCCATGCAGATCACAATTAGCTGATCAGGACTATAATCACACACGATACCTTCCAGAGTTTGATCTTACATGTGGAGTGCCTTGAGCCATTTACTGCAATACTCTACTCATTTGTGTGATACTCCACATGTTTCACAGAAACAGTAGCTTGTCAGATCTGCCCCTCCCATGGATTTTTCTTACATCCCAGCACACTGAGAAGCCTGTAAAACGGTAAACCTGTGCAGGGCATATCTTGCTGCCTTAAAGAAAGGTAGATTAATTTCTGCAGCTGGTCCTGTTCTAGGCAGCTAGTTCAGTGCCCAGCTGACTTAAAGCCCCATGAAGTAGGCTGTCTCACTCTGCAGAAAATTACCAACAGTGAGACCCAAGAGTTAGTACATGCTGTAGAGGATCTTACTCATAAACTGATTCTCCATTTCCTTGCATGTGCATGAAGCTGTGGATACAGGGTCCTTTTGTTTCTACAGATGTGGGAGCTGTTGTTAGAAGTAAGGTAGAGTTCATATGGAAGAGAGTATGCTGAAATTGTGAGGTATTAGTTCTTCTTTCATCAAGTTCAGGTCTAAGAGGAACTAAGTGTACCTGCTTTCTACAGGGATAAGGTACAATTTTGTTTATGAGATGACATGCATTAATTTTATAAATTTATAATTTCTATTTTTATATGGATATATTTTATATATACACAAATTTATACATTAATTTATACTACTCAAAGCTCTGAAGTAGTAACTTGTCTCTGTGACAGTCTGCTCTCTGGTACCAAAAGGAATGCAGAGAGCTGGTGCTAACGTAAATCCTGATTTTTGCCTTCAGTTTTCTGTAGGCAGTAGCCCATGCAGCTATTCATGAATGTAAGATACGGCCTTTTGTAAGTTTTCTGGCAGATGGAGACCCCTCCATCAAGCAACATACTGATGACTGTACTATCTCATCAAGCTAAAATCACTCAGTGCTGTGCAGGTGACACAGATACAGCCCCCACTGCTAGAGGTCAGCTCCTGAAAGTACAGGAGACCTTTCCCATCTGTGTGTGATTGCAGAATACACAGATAAAGGCTCAGCCTTGCAAACTTACACCTCCAAGGAAGCTTATGTCTATACATAAACATTTGCTGCAATAGGGTGTATACTCACATGCCATCCCAACTTCTGTGTATTCTGTGACACCAATTTATACCATACTTGTTAGATTATGTATAGTTTACTCTGATTTTCTAATCTTTTTTCATCATCTCTGTTGTAGTCTTGCAGCAAGTGAATAAAGTCAGTTGTATAAAAGAATATAAGAAAAAAAGTCTGCAGTTGTGTAATAGAATATCAAAACATATTTTCCATCTGTTTTAAGAAGTTACACTGGGAGAGAAATTATTTCACAGTGAGCATGCAGTATTTCTAAGAATGCACTTTTGATTGCTTTATTTTTGCTTTATAGGTATATGCCAGTTGGTATCGTGTTTTTAATTGCTGGGAAGATCGTAGAAGTTGAAGACTGGGAAATCTTTCGTAAACTGGGTCTTTATATGGCGACAGTAATAAGTGGGTATGTCATTTCTTAAAGATGAAATTGTATGTGTTCAGTTTTTAGAGCTCAGTTGATTACCACTCAGCCACAGCACCAACTCTTCTAGGTCAGACACAAAAATTCTTATCAGTGGAAATTATGTGAGAATGTTTGAGAATAGATTGAATGCACTTTTAACTGAATGTATGTTTTGTTTTTTTAAAGAGTCACTGCCTTGCTTTCTTAAAAAAAACCTTAAACACAAATGCTTTTTTGTATTCATTGTTTCACCTTCTCAGCTTGGTGCTAAAACAAATAATACTGTATTTTGGAGAGTAATAATGCTTCTGTTAGACACAAGAAGAAGCTAGAAAAGAGTGGGGTTATGGATTATGGCCTGTTGGAGGTTGCCAGCCTATCAAACATACACAGATACCTGGATTATGTTGGGAACCTCCAGGGGCCTGGGGGGCCAAAGGTGTAGCAGCATGGACCCAGCTTTTCCTGCTGAATATAAATGCATAATAAATACAGTGCACAATAAACAATGCCAAAGAGGACACTGATCCTTCCCCTCTCCAGTGCAGAGCAAATTAAAAGAAGCCCTGGGCATTGAACTGTTTGCTAATTACTCCTTCAAGCCAAAGTGAGATGGTGAAGCTGCAGAAGAAGTTGCAATCTGAATAATGTAGCCAAGCATCATTTTCTATTACTTTTCTAAACCCTTGGCTATGTAGAACAGTCTGAGTGGAGGAGATTACATCTTCAAAACATGGAGCCTTGGAGCAGTAGAGCCTTAGGATAACTTAACTGCTCCAGATTATATAGGTTATAATACTAGATCATTATATATCTCTGAAGACTATCCTACAAAGGATCCTTGTAACAGATAAATGGATATTATAGTGCAATGAAGTTAAATGCATTTAAATTTCTGTTTCCATTTGAGTGAAGCATAACCTTCTAGGCTTAGTTCATTGCTTTAGCATTCACTCCTGTAATTCCTTCAGTATGCTAACAATTTACATGTGTTTTGTCTAGATGCTAGATCCAAAGTTGTTCAAGAGCCCCTTTCCCCACACATTATGCATATGGATGTTGTTCTTCAAACATCATTCACATGCTTTATGACAACCAAGCAGAAAGAAGGGTAATATATTAGTCTTAAATGCAAACTTCTTGATAGTCAAGAAGGAGCTCTTTTATTTTTGTTTTTGCATTAATCTGTGATAGATAAGCACATTTATTTCAAAGCTGTTGTTTTGTTTAATGCATAAGCCTCTGTTTGGACTAGTTGTTCAAAAATCAGAGATAAAATTACTTTCTAAAGTAAAATTACATCTCCAGAAATAGCATTGAATCATGACTTTTTCAAAATGTTACCAAGATGAGCACAAGTTATGTTCATCTAATGCATTATGCAGGTTTTTTCTAAGTTTTCATTTGCACTTGGAAAATAAGTCAGATTTTAAAGGTTGCTAAAGTTGATGTTTACCAAGAGATTGTAAATCAAGAGTCTAGTATTTTCTGTACAAATGAGACCTGGACAAGTTAGACAGAAGTCACTGACAATGACATTGTATCATTTCTGCATGTTTTCTATGTTAGTACGTCCAGTTTACTCAGAAGAGAATTATGTTGGATCTGCCTGTTGACTTCAGTGTTACATTAGATAATAAGTTTCACAGTTTTAGATGTGATAGTAAGTTTTATGACTCTTTACCTATTTATGGTTACTGTGACAAGGCATGTTTTACTTAGGATGCATGTGACGACACAGTGCCTTCTCCAAAGTACTACAATTACGAACTAAACTACCACCACATAGTCTCCCTGTTTAGCTGGTAACCATGGGCTTGATAGACACAACAGTTTTAAGTAGCTTCCCAGGTGTCATCAAAAAAATCGTATGTCGTGAAGAGGCCCACCTTTACATTTCTGGGGAGAAAAAATGTCTCTTCCACCAAACACGACTGCCTACCTTGTCTGAACACGTCTGTTCCACCTTGTACATGACACCATTTTCCCTCATGGGTACTTGGGGAGATCTCTGCAGCATTTCTATTTCCTGCAGAATGTCCTTGTGTGGGTGCTGCTTAAGGTGTTGTGGAGAAGAGTTAACAGCAACACACTCTCTACAAAACTGACCATCAGGGAGAGTATGTTGTAATCAGATCACAGGAGATATGACAATGTACACACAAGGCTATAGGCTGCAGGGAAAAGTGGTTTTTCTACATTTTCCAGCCTGCAGAAATACCCTTTTTCTCACCTTTCAGCAAACAGGAGAAATGTTGCTCTTTGTTTTGGTTTCTTAGACACTGCTGTTCCCACCATCTTTTTCGTTTTCATTCTTATTTGTTTGACCTTGTCCATTTGTAGTGTGTTCTGTTCATCAGCATCTTCTGTAACAGTTTATCATTGTCCCTTAAACTTTATCCTGAGAACTACAGGTTGTCTTAAATTATTCTCTATAAAGAAAATTGTTGTGTCTTACCCTCCTCTTCCTTTCCTTTAGTTTCCCTCTCCAGCTCATCTTTAGTCTCACCTTCTAACTTTATTATTCATGACCTTTCATATTCTCAGCCCTACCAGCTGTCATCCACCACTGTCTGCAGTACATCTCAGTTGTATGTCTCACTCAGATAACCATGAGGGAACAGACTTCCCCCAGTGCCTTTAGTCCAATTTGTCAGTAAATAAGCCTCTTAAGTTCAATGGTTGCAGTGTCAGGATGAGGGAGCGTTAGTAGTTACAGCAGGGGAAAGTCAAAGTAGGAAGTATACTATAAATGCCAGAGGGAACTCAGGAAGCTGCAGCAAGCAGACTCTCCTTGCCCATGTCTTTGTCTCTTCTGAAAACAGCAGGGCAGCTGCATCGCTGGATGCTATAAGGAATGGCAGCTTGGGATTCTGTGTGACAAAATTCCTCCTTTCTTAGAACGGAAAGCTATTAGAATTTTTATTTTCAGTTACTGATTATGATTTTTGATGTAAAAATTTCTGCTGCTTGCTGCAAATTGCATTTTATGCATGAAAATAAATATTACTCCAAATTTGTTTCATGAAAATCAGTAGTAGCAAAGCAGATATACACAAATAATTTATTTTGAAAATGCCATGGTGTAAATTTTTCAAAATAACTAAGTTAATATGCTTTTAGACTTAGACTTACTTGAAATGTTTACCTTCATCATTTTATTACGACACCAAATGGCACCTATACCACTTTATATTTTTTTCTACATGTTCTGCAGAATTCAGTTTGTTCTCAGGCACCATTGTAAAAATTGTTAGGTTTCTTTCTAGAGTTATTTGCAAAATTTTATCAATACATGTTGCATGCTGTTATTTACATTCCAGTAAATGTATCTTCACATACAGAATGAAAACTTTAATGCCTGTTGCTTTTAAAAAGATAATTTTTCCAGAGAAAAAAATACATAGATTTTGTGGGTGATTTTTGGTGCTGTTGTGGATTTCTGTACTGTGACTACTGCTTTCTTAACTGTCTATTTTTGGCAGAACAAATGGTACCATGATTTATTGCTATCTTTATCAGCTGCTCTGAAATCATGAAGCATTATTACAACAAAGTAATGTGCACATGAACGTATTGTGAGTACAGAATAAAAATACCAAGGTCATACATGACAACAGTTCTGGGATTTATGTTTCCACACTAATTTTTTTTTTCACAAGAAGCTGTTGTTGCTGTAATTGCTTTCAACCTTCAAACATAGGGAATATTTGACAGACCCTTCACATATATTGCATTTCAAATGCACTTAAAAGCAGTCTGATTACCTCTGATCTTAATGCCCACAAGCTCTGCATTCATATGCATACGGAATTACTGCATAGTGTTCAAAATAAATGCACAAGTTAAAAGATGTATTTGTCACTGAGGCCTACACAAATATCCAGGTAAATGCTAAAGTCAAGAGGGGAAGTTGATCTGTGAGCCAACATACTTAATTTTAAAAATTAGTAGATTCAAAAGATAGAATTCCAGCATCTTTCAATACTAAAGATGCTGAGGCTACATATATCTCATTTGTGCAGTCTGTTAATACTTCACTATATTTCAATTGTAGATGTTACACTGTTTTTCTCAAAGTAAGTGTGGATTTTTCTATAGGTTTATGATTGAAGTTTCTGCGGAAGGATATAATTTCAGCTGTCCCTAACTGTAAAGCATATTTACCTTTCATTCCGAAACATGTTCTGGAATAAGAGCAAATAAACTTAGAATAAGAATTTCGTTTGGTTTTCTGATTTGTCTCTGGTCTGCATTGTAAGGATTTGGCAGAAGAGTGGAGTGTTTTAGTGTTATTTCAAATCACCCTCTGCATTTCAGTTTAAATATTATTTATTTAGGCTTCTCATTTTCCTCAGTTTAAAATGATTTCCAATAAATCAGTTAATTCTTGTTCTGCTTAGGAGAGACAATTCATACAGGACCTCTCTCTCTCTCCCTTCCAAAAGGAAGTGTAGAACAACATTAGTCTGCTTTTAATTAATGTGGCAGTCTCTCTAGATTTTGTCATTAAAGTCACCTTTAGTGTTTCATAAGTGTGCTTGATGACAGAACTACCTATTCTCACCATCTTAGTAAAGCAAGACAGTGAGATAGATCAATTTCTTTAATTAGTTCATTTTATGTTGCAGACTTGCAATCCATTCTGCTGTAATTCTGCCACTGATCTACTTAATAATAGTAAGGAAAAATCCTTTTCGTTTTGCCATGGGAATGGCTCAGGCACTTCTGACAGCCCTCATGATTTCTTCCAGGTAAACAAAAGAAACATATTTTCTGTAATGTTCCTAATAATAAATACATTGTTTGTACTCTGATTTTATTGCTACTTTGTTACAGGTCATGGTATGAGCTGGACAGGTCACAGTCCCCTGGAGGCTGAAACATTCATTATCTCTGTGGTACCCAAAGGGGCACTGTAGGTTGTGCTGTCCTTTCACGAAATGAGAGTCTGCCTCTTCCAGAGGGAGGCAGTTCTTTCACAGACTTGGTAGAGTTGCAGCTATTGCACAGTTTCTGTGGCTACATATGCCATAGCAATCTTACCCAGTCATTTTTGTGAATAATTATTTCTTCCAATATGTAGAAAATATAACAAAAGGGTCTTTACTTTTCCATGGTGCAGCCTTTCTTTCTGCCTTAGATCTCCATTTGAGTCTTAGAGCAGGCCGTGATCTGAGGAAAAGGAAAGGGAAATGGTGTGGTTTTCCCTGTGCTTACTTTATGTGTTTCATTATGTGCCAGTTCAGCAACTTTGCCTGTCACCTTCCGCTGTGCAGAAGAAAAAAACCTGATTGACAAAAGAATCACCAGGTTTGTTCTTCCAGTTGGAGCTACCATCAACATGGATGGCACAGCTCTTTACGAAGCAGTAGCAGCCGTATTTATCGCACAACTGAATGACTTAGCACTGGATATTGGCAAAATAGTTACCATTAGGTAAGACTAAAGCCATCACATGCATTTTGGGGGAAGTGAAGATCTTTGTGAATAGTACATTAACTTTGGATGCCCCACAGGAAAGTTTAAAACTATAATTCACGGTACAGTAACTAAACATTCTTACCTCTTGACCTGAGGCCTTACCACTGCAACCTGATGAGCAGGTGGCTGGGCCAGGGCATGCGGCTCATATATAGCATTGTTCTGGAAGTTGACATTATTCTTCCCTGCAAACACTTGCAAGCCCTACTCAGCCTCCACCTCTGATATGTTCGGTTTGCTTGTTAGACATACCTTGCCTGCCACTCTGCAGTAACTGTAACAGTATCTGTATATGACTTGTCCCATAAGTTTGACACCAAACTTTGAGAAGATATGATCCAAGAGGAAAACTGGAACTTTGGGGCCTTCTTTCTTGCAGTGAAATAAGCCTATTTGTGCCAGGAAATAGAGTTTCTGCTACTGACATGTATTCTAAATGCCTTTTCTGGGCTTTATTTGGGATTTAGTGTCACAGCTACAGCAGCCAGTATTGGGGCTGCAGGGGTCCCCCAGGCTGGACTTGTCACCATGGTGATTGTACTGAGCGCCGTCGGCCTGCCCGCTGAGGATGTTACTCTGATCATTGCAGTTGACTGGCTTCTGTAAGTTTAAGGCTCTTGATATTTAATTAGTTTTTCTTTTCTTTTTTTTTTTTAAATGTTTACATGAGTTGCCTGGGAATGTGTGAGTCTGAGAAAGAAAGCAACAAAACCATTTAGGACTGTTGCAGGAAATGGACAAAGATTATTCTTATGGCCAGGCTTGTTCAGAGTAGAATGCAGTAGTGGCTTTAATTGTGAGAGAGGTCCTACTGCATGGGATGGCAGTGAATAACCTCACATTCAGAGGTAGCGTCAGTCTTGAAGTAGCAGCCAGAGCCTTAATAAATCATGAGCATCTTGCTCAGGAATGATAAATCTGACAATACCAAGGAGTGCCTCTGAAGTGTCAGCAGCCACCACATTACGCTAAATACATACACCATTCATAAAAATCAAATGTAGCCACAAGCATAACAGCCGATGTCAATGAAGCACATAAAATCCATACACTGGTGAAGAAATAGTGGAGCAAAACATGAACTGAGCAAAGTTGACCCAGGACTCCATATGAACACACATGGTGGGTTGTACATGGGGCTGTGCTGCTAGCACTACTTAGCTACGGCCGTTCTTCACTGAGAGCACTGGCCCAGACCCTTGATCAACAAACATACATATCAACTCAGAAAGCTTTCCTTGTGCCTGATCCCAACCATCTCAGAGCACTTCAAAACCTCTCAGTCCCATTTGGCAGCTCTTTCTGGAGACAAGCCTTTTCACCAGTTTGAGTTACACCAAGGTGTTTCTCTGCTACTCTTGCAAAAGAATCACAGAGTGTATTCTGGAGTTCAGAAGGACACTGACACTCAGTTTTGTCCCATGATTCACAGGGTGACGGGATTCACAAGTTAAGGAGTATTTTAGTATATAACACAGCATTTTTGCCAACTAAACTCTGTGAGCTTTAGTGCTCCAACCAAGGTAAACTCGTCATGGTTGATATTTCATTGGTATCAATCCAGAGATCTTAATAATCTTTGCATGTCTTCCTCGGCTCATATTTACACTCAAGGTAAATTCCTTCCTCCCCCACCCTTTCCAATCATTTTCTTAAAGGATTTCTGGTAGCAACCTGTATATTTCACAGATATATTTCATTTACTTGATTATATAACTCAGTTTTCCATCTAGACAGAAATAGCAGTCCCCGGAAAATCAGGGCTATTGGATGGATCCAAGAATCAATTCAATTTAAGCAAAACAACCAGTTCCAGCCACAAGTACATTCTCCAGATCAGCTGTCTGCAACAGGGTCTAATAGTTTCGTTTACTGTATTTATAGTGGACATTTAACTTCGTTAAGGATAGTGCAGATCAGTACAAACCACTGGCTCAGAGCAGGTATCCAAAGAGTCTAAGAACAGAAGAACCATATATTGGTTCTTTTCCCAAAGTACTCTCCCAGCCTTCTGCAAATTGCAGAAGTTCCTGAGCTTGAGGTGGTTTTTGCCATCTTCTTCCCTGAATGCTCCATTGTTTCCACAAGTCCTAGTAATATGTTGTGCAGATACATACTTAATTTTGTTTGCTTTAATTTACATCCTAGTAATTTCATTTGAATCCCTCTTTCTTTCATGGAAGTGAGAGAAAGAGAACAGTATTTCCCATTTTCTCATAGCAGTCGTAACCTTATGGATCTGATCTTGACTGCACTTTGAAAGCCTGCAGTTTTTATGATTCTTAGGCTCAATACAAATAATGGAAGCTACCGGTTCCACCACAGAGCATACAAATAACTCAAGATGTTTCTGGTTGGAACTGAGGCATTTTTCAGACTAAAGTTTCTTGCCGTGTAAAGCAAATTAAAGATTAATTTTATGTGCTAGTGCATTTTGCACCTCAGGAGATGGAATGCACATTGTGATGCCACGTAGATTATTAACACTTTTGCCTTTTGTACTTACTGCCTAAATGTATTATTTCACAAACTACTTGCTGGTAGTGGCTCATTAACAACCCACTAGTTAATTCTGAACTTACCTAGGTTTTATTACATAGGCTTGGGGAGATCTTCCAGATGTTAAATGAAGAATAGAAACATTAACAGATTAGAAGTGTTATAATAGATGAGTTTCCACTGCTTGTCATGCTGATGCTACCAGAATTTTACTGTGCCCCTCTCTCTTCCTTTCCCTACCACATATTTTTATTCCATATGGAAAAAAACAGCATTTTTTTAGCACCGAGTTCAGCAGTTGTAGAAGAGGAGAGACTTGCCAATTCACTCTTTTTTTTGCAATGTATTGTCTTGTTTGTGCAAAGTATTATTAATATATCCACCTCATCATCTCTCAACAAAGAACAGAGAAACCTGTTCTGCCAAGAAGCCTTTGAATAGCTGTGTAGCTGAAAAGAAAAACAGGGAAGCATGGCCTTCCACTGTTCATGCCTTACTTCGATGTCAATTTTCAAAGTTTGTTATATTGCATGGGTTTGTGGCTCCTCTGCCAAGTAGTGACAGATTTTTAAGGCCTGCAAGTAAAATTTCTGTTTGACGAAAAATCAACAGGGCTGACGTATCATATTCCTCTAAGTGTCTTGTTTAATACAACTTTGTACTTCAGTCCTTTAACAATGAGAATCTAGCAGGCTTCTCCAGGATTTGAGCGAGAATACTGAAGGTACTGGGCTAGGCTCTCCTCTGCTGAGGGCATGACTGTTATAATCACAAGAGGTACAATGTAGACTCCCCTGCTGCACCCCCCAGTTTCTCATCACAAAGGGAACCAGCTGTCAAGCATACTTCAGGGCCAGAGAGCTGATCCTTGCAACATTTTGTAGGGATGTGCCACAGCAGAGGAATTACTGCACTTTACAGACAAGTGACATGACTTGCATTTTTGCATGTCCTATACACAATAATTTGTCACGAAAGCAACTCCAGGCTTCTTTAAATACATGTGGGCAAACTTCTGGTTTTTGTTCGACAAGCCTTTTTTCTTTTAATTGAAGATTTACTCCAAATCTACTCGGAAAGGAAAACAGTGCTGCATTTGCTAGAGTAGCTTACTTTTACTAAAAGGATTTTCTAAGTAACATACTAAATGGTTTATCTGACAATATTTTTATTCCATAGGGATCGATTCAGAACAATGGTGAATGTCTTGGGAGATGCCTTTGGTACAGGGGTAGTGGAGAAGCTCTCTAAAAAGGAGCTGGAGCAGATGGACGTCACCTCTGAAGTCAACATAGTCAATCCTTTTGCCTTGGAAACAGCAACACTTGATAATGATGAAACTGAGACCAAGAAATCTTATGTCAATGGAGGCTTTTCTGTAGATAAGTCTGACACCATATCCTTCACACAGACATCTCAATTCTAAAGCCAGTAGCTTTCAGGTAAAACAGGAGCACTAAAGTACATGGCTGTATGCAATATCTCAAACAGCTTAAAGGATAATTGAGAATGAATTACATCTCACTAGCATTTGATTTACTACACAGACTGATTCGCCTTACCAGTTCTGCCCCTTTATCATCTCTCTCAACAGTTTGAACTCACTACTCTTACTTAGTACTTGCTGATAGGTAAAAATTTGAAGAAAAAGACAGTTGTAAAATACTGTTTTTTGTTTTAAGAATATACACTTTTGCTGAGGCTGTGAAATGCCTCTTTGGAATCAGCATGTTCATAAATGGGTATCTTAGCTGGGACAGCCAAATGTGTTTTACTCAGGAGTAGCACAGCATTTTACACTTTACCACATCATAAAGCACCTATATGAAATCGCTTTTAACATCATTGCCTTCTAAACAGGTCGCCCTGTACTTGACACCTCCTGTAACTTGATCATTTGCCAAAATGCTAATTTCTGCAGCTGAGGGGATACTACTTGCGTGATTCAGGAAAAAACAGACCAGAAGGGCCTTGAAATAAGTACATTTTACTGTGAACAGAGTTTAGTTTTTCTTTAATTGTGAAGTAATTAGGCATGGAAGAATTTCCTATATTTATTTAGCTAAGTTTCCCCATGCCATTAATGTGAATGCCAACTGCTGGGATTGGCCTTCAAGTGTGAAATAAGTTGCTGCGAGTTTGCTCTTCTGGCATTTGAAGAGCTTTTGTAAAGTGATACTTCACCTATTTGGGTCCATTTGGATGGCCTCCTAGTAGTACATTTCCTCCAGAAACAGAAATATGTCTGTTTTCTGTTGTTCAGGTTTGATTCTAGCCAAATAATAGTCAACCAAAAGCAGACAGAGGTCATGAAGATGAAAATGCACAGTTCAAATTCTAAACCTTTCCTCAGAATAAAACCAGATATATTATCAAGAATATAGGAGTCAGACCTTTTTTTCTAGAGGGAAGCTACTCTGACTAAACTTTTTTACACAGACCAGTTGGACTTTTTGGCTCCTTGGTTTAGTTTGCCAGTTGAACATGCAAGTTTATAGCTGCAACATGACTACAGTGCCAACATGTCAGCTAAACTGTATCTTATGAACCATTTCTGGACCCAGAAAGTCATGTCCTACAGTGGCTTCATATAGAATAAGAAGCACCGAGAACTTCCTCATAAAAAAAAAATCTCCATTTTCTAAAACATTTTATACAAGATTTCCATGGTGCAAAAATCACTCTCTCAAGGGAGGAGTTGCTGTAACAATTTTTTTTTGCCTTGCACATTGAAGTAGTTAGCCGTTTTATATATAAACTGAAATTCATATACAGTTCTTTGTTTGTAAATAAGCTTGTGGAAAACCTAAAATTGCACTCATATGCTAACAAAACTCCACTCCAAGTTCCTGCAATGTTATATACTCGATTCAATCCTACATTTTTGTATTTAAATAAGCCAGAAGCGTGCCAAAGAGAATTGATTCAGAAAAGAATATTTACTGTAGATTTTGATAACTTGCACCTTAAATTAATGAGACATAATACTGTATTTAAATTAAACATCATAAACTATATGGAAATGTTAATCTAAGTATTGGTATGCTTATACAAAATAAAGAAAATGTACTGATTGAGTAAATCAATCTTTTACCTTTGCAGAAACAGTATGAGATAGTCTTTATCTGTTCAGCTTTGCTTATGGGAGGAAAAAGCTTACCAGTTTCCATGACTAGCCTATAATCTATGCTTTGTCTTTAACTAGCTTTTTAAGCCACCATTTTACGATCACCTCATTATGTAGTCACCCTGTTGATGATGTACTGTGAACAGTGTTCCTAATGTGTTATAAATAAATAATTTCTCTCTTTACTCTTGTTTTAGCCTACTATCCTCTCCTTACTGTACAGTATTGAGTTCCTTTAGCTATAGAAAACCAAACCCTGTTGAATTCAGCATTTATGTTATCTTTATGAGTGACTCAGCTGTAGCTTTGGCAAGAATTACGCTCTTCTACCAATAGAATAACTCCTTAAGAGCAGAGTGCTGGGATTGCAAGAAAGTCCTCTAAGTACAGATGGTCTGGATTGGGAATATGCTATTAAATACACACTAAGCAGGGTATTGTTTATCTATTAGTTTTTTATATGGATCAGATTCAAATAAGCAGGGGTCAACAGTGCTGTTTTGCCATCTACTCACCACCAAGTGACCAAATCATATACTGAAGATACTGTTAGGTCCAGGGAAGCTCTTTCTTGGCACAGTATTCTGGGTATGTACCTTCTGTATATGTGGAAGCACCCTGTGTGGGCAATGTGTCCTCTTGTCCATAGTCTCCTAGTCTGGAAGCTTTGGAGAGTAGTGGAGAGTCTCCCATCAGACAAGCACCAGCAGGTGCACCTCCTGGTTGTTGGGGGCCACCCAGACATCTGGGCCCCATCGTGGTTCAGGGGGGCTGTCTGGACATCTGGTCCCCTCAAGGTTACGGAGGGCATCACAAAATTTGGATCCCTTTGGGGAGGTGCCCAGACAATTATGTCCCCTTCTGGTTGTGGTGGGCACCCCAAACACCTGATTGCTTAGGCATTTTGGGGTGCCCCTGGCCCCCTGTCTCTGGGAGCCCAAAGAAGGAAGAGCAGCCAGTGGCCATCACCAGCTCTCCTGTTGTCCCCACATCCAGCTGCCTGGGTCTCCACAGCATTTTGGGATTCTTCAGGGGTCCCCAACTCAGGCCATGTGTGTGTGTTTCTAAGCCTGATACTTAAGACCCCATGTTCCAGAAGCATGACCTCTGCTCAGCCCCCAATTCCTGACCCACGGGTGACTTGCAGCACCCTGGGTGGCTGCATCGCTGCCCTCAGCTGCACTGTACAGGGGCACACCAAGGCGGGGCGACACTTGAGGGGATGGACGAGGTTGGAGTACACCTAACACTGTCCCTAACCACATGTTCCCCCAGCTCAAGCTGGGATGGCTGAAGAAACAGGAGGCCAGCAGGGAGGACCCCTACAGCCAGGGGGTCCTGAGCCAACATGGCTCCAAACCCGGTAATCGATGATCTGTTAAAAGTCCCTTCCATTCCGGCCTCTTCCATGATTCCATAGCTCTGTGACAACCGGCTGCCAGGGCCAGGTGTTACCTGGCAACAAGAGACACCACAAATACAGGCACATTCGTGCGGCTGGGGTTCAGAACGCGGAGGAGGAGGAGGCAGAAGGGGGCTGCTGTCTGCCCACAGGCCTAACTTTCCGGGTTTCCTCCGAGCACAAAGGCTCCCGTTCTCCCGGGACAGGAGTTCCCGGGCAGGGCAATGGCCATGGCCTCGGTCATGCTGCAGCTGCTGGATGACGCCATCGGGACGCCCGAGGTCAACGTCAACTTAGAGGCACTCCGCAAACTGCTGAAGATGATGTTGGACCGTGTGAACATGCTGGACCAGCGGGACCAGCGCCCAGCAGCCGTGCAGGAGACCCAGCCTGCCGCATCACACCCCGACGTGCAGCAGGAGGGCAGCGCTGAGGCCAGAGCGCGGGCCGTGGGGCAGCAGCCCCGGGAGCCGGGGCAGAGGCTGTCCGGGAAGGACCTGCCGCCCGGGGCCGGGACTGGCCCTCCGCTCACCTCAGCGGCCGCAGACACGGAGAAGAAGGGAGCCAAAGAGAGTGGCACCTCTGGTACAGAGGCGCGCCCCAGCCCCCGAGGTGCTCCCCTCAAGGTGCCCCCGCCCTCCTCTGAGGTTTGTGCCCTGACACCAAGGCTTGGCTGAAGCCCAAGCTCTCAGCAGCATTTGGGATTTCAGTGTGGGAAAGGAAGGGAATTTTGCGGAGGAAGAGCTGGGGCTGGAACACTGCCCTGAGTGCTTTGGATCCTTCTCAGCTGGGGGTGTCTCTACTGACTCAGGCTGTGCCGTGAGCTCTCCCAGGGCAGGGGTGCAGGGTCTCTGGTGAGCTGCTCACCTGGGGTTCACACCTGCCACCCATCTCACCTAGGCCACAGCTGCCTCCTGGGATCCCCGTGAGGACATGGCTGGGATGAAGGCCACACAGTCCCGCATGGAAGAGGAAATACAGAGGATGAAGGAGGCGCTTGGCCAGGTGAGCTACCACCATCAGCAAGTCATGTGTTGAAGACAGCAGCCAGTGCCCTTGCCTCCGCGTGCCAGAGGTTCAGCACTCCTGGATCTGGCCCTGCCAGATGAATAGAGAGTGCTCCTCACAGTGCCATGCTACCAGGCTTAGCCAGATCCTGTGCTGCCCCCCTGAAGCAGAGCATGGCAGGGCTGCAGGTCTGTCCCTACGGACCCACTCCTGGGGCTCAGCCTCACCACTTTCCTCTCCTAGGCCACAGATCTCTGCAAGGACCTCCACAAGGAGGTCAGTGAAATGAAGGCCACACAGTCCCACATGGGAGAAGACATTCAGATGATTCAGAAAGCTCTTGGCGAGGTGAGCTGCTGCCAGTGCAGGAGGGAGGGAGCTGGGCCCCCACACCTTTCTTGGCCCTCACCACCTCATCCTGCCACCCTGGTCTGTGGCCCTGGGTGTCACCCAATGTGAGGGGCACCAGGAGGGAAGAGTGGGAAGGGTCCACCAGGAGCCCCCCACCTCTGCCTGTGGATCAGGACAGTGGGAGAGGTCACTGCTTGCCTCAGCCAAAGGGATCTTGAGGCTCTTTGAACTAAACAGCCCTGTAAAAAGGGAACATGGGTGCTGGGAAGGAGAGAAGGTAAAGGTGTAACAGTGCAGGACAGCCATAACCTGACCAGGGTCCCTCTGGCATGTGCACAAGATCAATTGTGGATGCTCCCAGGTCCTGACTGCTGCCCATCTTCTCATCCCACTCTAGGGTAACTTCCAGGATGCTGCTGGCAAGCTGCTGGCCCTCAGTGACCAGTCTGCCCCAACCAAACCCCACACTTCGGACATGGACACCCTAGGGTCATGCCCTGATAACCAGAGCAGCACCCCAGGGATACAGACAGGGACCCCCGGTGCCCAAAGTGGCACCACCAGGACAGAGCCTGTATCCCAAGCAGGCCACCCAGCAGTGGAAAGAATTACTAGAGATCTGTCTGAGCTCCAGGGCCAAGTGTCTTCCCTGCAGGGCCTGGCCAGTGACCTACAGGGCCTGGCCAGGGACCTGCAGGATGAGAAGGAGAAGGTGAGCTTGTGGCAGTCTCCAAGGGGGCTGCAGGGATGCCAGGGGGAGTTGGCAGGGAGGAAGCAGACAAAGGACTTCCATGCTGAGAGAACATGGGGTCCATGCTCTGACTCTGCCACCACCACCCTTCCCAGATCAGGCAGCTGGAGGATGCCCTTGGAAAACTACATGTGACTGATGACAGAGACCAGAGCTCCCAGCTGGAGTAAGAGGATGGGAGAGGGTTTGGTATCCCATGGGGCTGCAAGGGAGCCTGGAGTGTGGCCAGGAGCATCTGGTTTGGGGGTGAGAGACATCTCCCAAGTGGCCCTATGGAAGCTCATCCCACTTGTGCCCCATCTTGCTGGCCAGATCTGTACTGCAGGAGATTAAGCAGGAGCAGAAGAAGCTGAGAGAGGAGCAGAAGAAGCTGAGAGAGGAGCAGAAGGAGCTGAGAGAGGAGCAGAAGGAGCTGAGAGAGGAGCAGAAGGCTATCAAGGCCATGCTGAAGCAGCTGGTCACAGCCAGCCAGCTTCAGAAGCAGGTGAGGTCTGGGATGAGCACTCCCACTGTTGTCCCAAACAGCAGCATGCTCCTGGGGCATTCTTGGCCACATTCCTTGGCATCATCCATGTCTGTTGGCTGCATCCATCCCACCTTCTTTTCCTGCAGCTGGATGAGCTGAGGGCAATGATAAGGAGCGCAGGGCAGCAGGAGGCACAGGCAGCAAGCCCTGACCACTGCTCAGACACCAAAGTGCTGAAGAAGCTCCTGCACAACTATGAGAAACTCCAAAAGCAGGTGGACTCCCTGGTACCACAGCGGGTGCAGAGGTCACTGCCACAGAAGCGCCAGGTAGGCAGATGGCAGCATGGAGGGCATGGGAGGGTGCGTTGGGTTGTGCTCACTGTAATATGGGGCAGCCCCTCACTATCCCCTAAATCAATTTGGACAAATTGGCAGCATGACAGGAAATTAAAGCCTTGATACAAATGTCGTGCTGGCACTGAGGACTTGTGGCACTGGCTGCGTATCTCAGATCTGTCTCTGCAGGGCAGCCAGACACCACTGGCATGGCACCATCTTGTCATCTTCCTCCCTGGAGCAGGATGAAGAGTTACTGAAGAGCATCCAGGCCACTGTTGTGCGGGTGGAAGGGGACTGTGAGCAGCTCTGTTATGTCACGGGGAGCCTCCGGGATGACCATCGCCAGCAGCAGAAAGATATCGAGGTTGGTGGCTGAAACTCCTACAGGGTCAGAGTATGCCCCAGGCACACCCCAGTCTGAGGACCACCAGAGATCTGATCCCCTGCCCACTTGCTCACAGCAGCCTGTGGGTTCAAAGGGCCTTTCCCAGAGTTTTTTTGATAGCAGAAAGCATGGGGTGCTTAGCTGGCCAAGAGGCAGCTCTGACCCTGCTGCAGTGTCATAGGATACTTTCTGTATTGGAAGGCTCTGTTCCGGTCCCTGGAGGGTCTGGAGAAGAAAGCAGACAAGGAGGACCTGCTGCTGCTGGTACAGTCTTGAGGGGCCCATCACCAGCCCAAGGGATCTCATGCCCCTTTGGGCACTCAGTGGCAGAACTGGCTTGGGTATAGTGTGAATATTTCCAGACTGGCTGCAGATTCCTTGCCAGGTCCCTCCATCTCTCTCCCTGGGTCCCTTTGGCTGGTGGGATTGACTCCATGGAGGGGGACATGATGGCCCTGCAGGAGCACTTTCACCTCTGTCCCCAGTGCGTACTGGCCCTGGCTGTTGTACCTCTACCCTGTTCCCACTGCTGTCCTGCCTTTCCTTCCCACTAGAAAGAGGACAAAGCTGCCCTGGGCAGCAAAGTCAGCTGCGCCCAGTTTGAGGCCAGCATGGAGAATCTGGAGGAGAGGCTTCAGGAGCTACTGAAACGACTGTTGGGCCTGGAGCAGCTCTTGCAGGAGATCCAGAAGCAGTTCCGTGATGCGCTGGACACCAAGGTAAGAAGTGCCTTGTCCCCACTGCACAAAACTGACTCCTTGGGGACTTTGGAGCCTGAGGCAGCATCCTTCTGAGAATCTCCTGCCTGGCTTTTCCCTGGGGACCACCATGTTCCATCCTGGGGCAGCTGGCTGAGGAGGTGCATCTGTCCACAGCTGGATCGCTGGGAGTTGGGACCTTTCCAGAAGCAACTGGAGGAGACCTGGGCAAGGATGATCAAGCAGCTTAAGGATGAGATGTCAGTTGTGTATGATGATGCTGCAGGAATTAAACAGTGAGTGTGATGGGCTTTGAGGACAGAATTGACATTGTTTCCTCCAGCTATCCCAGCCAGTACCCAAGTGGTACCCTGACAACAGGCAAATATAGCCAGCAAATGGTGGGGATGCTGACAAAGCATCAAAAGAAGGCACAAGGAGGAGCATCTGCAGACCATAGCCCTTCCAACCAAAACTGGGATGTGGGTGCAGAGATGCAAGAATGGGGACAGTGGGTCATTCCCCTGGGCAGGAGTGCAACACACAGCGCCACAGGGCTGGGTCATGACTTTCCCTCCTGGCCAGGTGCTGGGGGGTCATGATCACTGACACGGTGATAACACCAGGATGAGGGCTGGTTTAGATGGCAGCGTGGGCACCTTCACCCTTCCCCTCACATCCCTGCCTGCCCTGGGCAGCTACAAGCTGCTGTTGTAGTTGAGAGGTGCCAACATTGCCAAGGCGAGCTTGTCTCTTTTCCTTTTTGGGGAGAAAATCAGGCTCCATACTCTACAGTTCTCTGTGCAAAGACTGTGACTCCTTGCAGCAACATGCCTGGCACCAGCTGCTGCCTGTGAGCTGCTGTCTGCGTGTAGGCAGCACTGTGGCCTTGATAGGAACTCACCCAGCTCTTTCCCCCATTAGGCAGCTGCTGGTCCCTTACAAGTGCCTATCCTGTGACCGGGACCTCAACATGCAGGTGCCTGGCCCGTGAGTAGCACTGGGCACTGCTGTATTGGAGGGCTACATGGGTGGGACGAGGGGGCATGGGTGCTGTCAGTGTCCTGTGGCAGGCAAGGGGCTTAGGATGTCTGCCTCAGGGTCTGACTCTGCTGAGCTCCCTCCACAACCCTGTCTGTCAGTCAGGGAGTGGGGACCCCTCCGGGAACCCCTCCCTGAGGGCAACAGACAGAGGGATGCTGTGAGGCACAAGTCTATGGGTTTTGGGGTGCTGCCCAAAGCTGGGGTGGCTTGTTTGTCCCCCATCACCCACCTGTGTCTCCTGCCTTCCCCAGGCACATTGACGTACTCCCGTTCTATCCGCCACTGCCCACCAGCCATGGTGCACACCCCACTATTGTCATCAGAGAGGAGCAAGCACAGCAGCACAGTTACAGGTAGGGCACATGGGGACCCATCCCTGGACCCTGGGAAGCAGGATAGTCCTGCTCTGGCAAGGGAGATCTCTTCCCTGGGTGAGGGCAGAGGGGACCTGACAGGGCAGGGTAGCAGAGAGGGCCTCCTGTGCCTGGCCCAGGTCTCTGGAGTTTCAGAGCCCCTGCTCCATCCAGCCCTGATCTCAGTGGCACTAATGCCTCATGCCATCAGCTGTATCTGGTCTCAGTCTGACCTCAGGCTTGGTGGGGTGTTGACTCAGCACAGTGGGACAGGCGTGGTCTCCTGCAGCAGTTATATGGGAGTCGGGAGGGACATGTCTCACCGGGGAACCTCCCCTGCCCCCCTCCTGGGCATTGTGGGATAGAGCCCAGGGTACCACAGAGCTGGGCATTGAGCACCTGTGCCCTGTCCCACAGGAAGGTGGCCAATGACAGGGTCCACCTTAAGTCACAGAGCTGCAGGGGCCAGAACATGTCTAGTGCACATCATAAGGATCTCCTGTGGATCTCCAAAAAGGTAGGGATGGCAAAGGGATATGTCAGGAAGCACTGAGGCTGGGAGGGGGATGCTTAGCATCCGGGGGGATTCGTGCCTCAGTCTCTCTGGGGAAAGTTGCACGAAGAGGGTTGCTTGAGGCTGCTGAATTGGGCCCCACATTGCAGCCAACTGCTCTCTTCTTCCCAGCCTGGTGTGACTGAGCTGCTGGGCACAGGTGACCTCGTCGATGATCATCATCAGGAGCACAAGCCTAAGGCAGCAGTGAGGGCACAAGACGAGTTGGGTATGGCCCTCTCAGGGCACTGGCGGGGTGGGGGCAAAGACAGCACCAGCTGTTGGTCAGCAGTGGGTGAGTGGGGCTCTGTGTGTGTCATTGAGCAGGTGGAACTAGGGTCTGGGGCAGGCTGTGGAGGGGTGGAAGTAGGATGGGTGGGGAGGACTGGTGGATAGGGCAGCTGGTCACTGGGGGTGTTGGAGCCAGAGTGCAGTGTGTGGATGGACCTGGCCAGTGTGGGACAGAAGCCTGTCTGCTGGAGGGCACGGGCCAGCACTCTGTCCGTGACAGTCTCTGGCTGCACAGGTGCCCCTGCTGCCTAATCTATCCTGAGCTGGCAGAGTTGTCCCCAGCTGGAGCGGCCCCTGGGCTGCAGGGGGGGCTGACCCCTGTCCTTTGTCCCCAGGCCCCACTTCCTTGCTAGAGAACCGGCCAGCTTCAGACCCTGGCCACTGATCCCAGGCATCTGGTGCAAACCCAGTCCCCCCAGATGAAGCCACCACCTGGATAACCAGCTGGGACTGGATGCTTGAAGCCCTGCACGAAGAAAAGTCTGGGACAGCTGCCCAAAGAAAAGGGATTTCTCTCCAAGTTAATAAAAAAAATTAACCTGTTGTTTGGAATTTTCTAGACAAGATTGATTTCAAAATTATCACACTGCCTCTTGCTTCAGAGCTGCCACCCCAAAGCTGGCCAGGTGCCATGGGGAAAGGGTGAAGGTTCAGCGGTGGCAGGAGAGCATGGGAGGAGCTCCCAAGGTGGGTGGTGGTGGGAATACTGGGGGTGTGCCCCCAGAGTGGAGGGAGGGGGAGGAGTGGGGATAGGTGATCTGTGAGGAACATGTGGTGTAGGAGCTCCTGTGTCTGCTGCACAGTCACTGTGACCTGTGGGGACAGAGGGGACATCAGGGACAGAGTGGATGGCAGGGATGGTGAGGACAGCAGTGACAGTAGGGTCACCACTGTACCTTCCGCAGGGAGCTGAGCACCAGTTCTGAGGCTCTGAGCACCCACTGCTGGGTCCCACTCGTTCCCTCCATCTCCAGGGCTTTACGATGATGTCGAACCCTCCTCTGGGCCAAAGGCGGGAGAGGGGGCAGTGCTGCTGGGCTGCTGAGTGCCCCAGCCCTGCCAAGGAGCAGTTCCACTGCAGGGCCACCCTGAGCCTGCTGCACCAGCACCCAACCAGTGCCCCAGGGGCTCCACTTCTTGCCCCCCATATCCCATGGGTTGGGGGGCAACCCCAGATCCTCCACCTGGTTTGGGGACATCCCCTGGCCCCACTCCTGCTGCCCCCTCCATTCTGGGAGCACACCCCCACTATTCCCACAATACTTCCCTGCAAGTTTCAGAATAATCAGAAGGTAATCAGAAGGCCAAGCCATGGACTTTCAAGCAAGAATGGAAGTTTATTTCAGGAATATTACACAGCTGCCAGAACTCACAGCTGGGTGGCAAAAAACAACACGGGGCTCCTTGGCCGTACGTATCAAAGGGACTTCAAACATGCGCAGTGCATTCCCTTTCCCTCCCTCTTTTCCATTTTCCCACTTACAAGAAAGGAATGCTTCTTTTGCACTTTGCTCAGATAAGGGTTATCTGTTTTTTAAGAAGACCGTTCTAAGGGAAAGACCAAAGGTGTTGTTCTTGAACATTCTCTTAGCATGTTTCTTTCAGCTATGACGGTTTTCTTGAGCAAAGAGGAGTTTACCACCAATTTACCTTCTCACCCATTTCTTGTGCAGGGCCCCCTTAATGCCCTCCCACACTGGCCGGGTTGGGGGCTCCCACCATGCTCTTCTGCTCCTGCTACTCATCCCCATGGCACCCTTCCATGCTGCTTGCTTGTCCCAGTCAATTCGGGGGACAGCAATGGTTTATGGCCCCTGCTAATGATATGACCATTGTTTGGCCCTGCTTCTCTCGACTCTATAATTGTGCCAGTTGGGTCCCACTGGAAAGGGGGAAATTGGCATGATAAAAAGCATTACCACAGCTCCACAGGATCTGCTTCTTATCAGCCTTCTCCTTTGTCTGGCTTGAAAACACTTTGTTTAAGACATCAGTCCTGGGTTATGAGGGACACAATAAATCACCAGGCTCAACAAGTTTATTTAATCAAAGTTCAGTCTGTTGTAATTTCACCCTTTTTCAGTTTTGGGGGGTTTGGTGTGATTTCATGTGGAGGATTCGGTGTGCAGCAAAGCACCATTCACTCACCTGATCTCCAGTGCTGCCCTGGGGGAAATTCAGGTCTAAAGCATGTCCAAGCAGAGAAATTATTTTACAGAATATATTTTACAAATTTTTTACTGGTAAAACCCCCTAAGAATCACCCACAATTCAGAGTTCTTCTCCTCAGGCTAGCTACCAGCTCTATTCGTGTTGCCTAGCCCTATAATGCACTATAGGGTCTCATCCCCTATATTCAGCTGTTAAAAAAGGGACATTTTTTGGTTAAATAAACCCTCAGATGTTGGTTTTTTTGGGATGATTTTGGACAACAAGGGAATTTGGGGGGAGAAAGGTCCTGCTTGGCCTCATTTTGGGGAAAAAAGCCTTTTCTTAGAGAGGTAAAGCTATGAAATGGAAGAAATTAATATTATTAATTTTATCCCAATAAATTGGATAAGAAGAGTGGAAAAGGCCGATACAGGAGGGGAACTGAGCAAATTGGTGACTCTTGGAAGGATTTATGCCCCACCTCAAGCAGGATCTGGATTAATTTCCAAAGAGTTTAGACATACTTTTGGAGCTGGTAGTGCCAAAAATAACAAATTTTATTTTCACTTAGGAGGCAACAATTTTCTCAAATAAAAGGGGGATGGGGGTTTAGCAGCACTTTCTCTTTGAGGCAGGAATACAGAGCCCACCTCTTCTTAACCAGTTCCTCCCTAACATGCAGATGTTTTCCCTGTGGGCACCACTTTGAGGTGGAAAATCCCTGTTTCCCAGCACACTGGATGTTCCTTTGGGTAAAAGGCCCAAAATGGAGCAAACTTCCCTAAAATCAGAGGATTAAAACCCCTAACACCCCCCATTTTTCACTGGAGTTGTATTTTGGGGCAAAATACAACTCAATTGATGTTTTCTGGATGTAACAAGCTGCTGATTTTAGTGCGTTTTGAGTCCCATTTTTATAAGCACTTGCCAAAACCTGCCAACTATTAATCTGCATAGTTGTAGACCCAGCCCCATTATTCTGCCTTTTTTTACTTAAAATAGACCCCAGTGAGGAGCAGGGGAGGTTTAATGTCCCCACCCTTGTGGACATTATGTTTTATTCCTCCATGCCTGCCACACTTCCCTCAGGGACATAGTTCCAACTCCAGTCTGATCCCGAGGGTGTTAGTGGGAGAGGGGCAGCTTGGGGAGAAGCAGGAGGCAATGGATAACACCCCCCCCCC
>WBMV01002639.1:127555-143574 GCA_013396655.1 Campylorhamphus procurvoides
ATGCTCATTCTCAAGCCCCAAACCCTCACAAAATGCATCTGTCTCCCACCCCGGGCTCCAGCCTTCTGGAAAAAGCTTCAACTCCTGAGGAAAAAACCCTTCAGCAATTTCCCAAGGTCTCTTTTCATGAGCTGGTATGAGGTGTCCCTGTCTCTTGGGAGGGTTTCAGGGTCCACAGGCCTGCAGTGGCAGCTTTGTGGGAACACTGCGAGGCACATCTGCTGGCTCTGCTTGAGGAGTGGGGGCTGTGCACCCTCCCTGCCCAGGATCTGCCATAGGAACTACTGCTGGGATGCTGGTGAACTGCCTTCAAGTGAAAAGAGGCTGATTCCCCCACTGGAGAGCCAGCTCTGGGTCTGCCGAGCTACACAGAAAAGGCAGATTTTTTTTTGTTGTATATGCTTCATTTTTTTTTCTAGGCACTTTCAAACTAAATATCCATTAAGCTGCTCAGATGAAAAGTGGATGAAACGCAGTGTTGGAAGCTCATATGTTGGAGCAGGATGCTGCAAAGAAGCACTCTGATTTACACATCACTGGGCCTTGTCTTTTAAGGGAGACGGCACCCAAGACCAACCTCACTATGAACCAAACAGGGAAAGAACCAATTATAAAACTGACCAGTACTGTAATTTGGGTTTAGCAACGACATGTGGGTTTGTCAAAGCACTTCTTTAAAATTAGGGCCCCAAAGACAAAAGCAGCCACCTTCCCTGCTGCCTCTCCTGAGGTTTCTCCTCTTCCTCAGTCTGATGTCAAGGGTGTCTATGAATGGGGAGGGAAGTATGGCAGCGAAGGTGGAGAAACCTGGGGCTGCAAGAGGCAGAGACCTACCCAGTTCTGCCTGTACTTGCTGATAACAACACTCTTTTACATAGTTTAAGCCTAGTTACAACTTTCTGCTGCCTCAAGATAGAAGTGTGTTTATCTTTTCCCCTTCTATTCACTTGTAGGAGGTGAAATGGGATGGAGTCCTGCCTGTGGCCTCTCTCCCTGCTCACATTCTGGCAGTGGCAAAATTATGAGCCTTAGTAATCCCAGGAGGCACAAGAAGTGCTTTTAGTCCATTTCCCCTAAATTCTCTGCAAATCCTAAGCAGGAATGTTTCCACTTGCAAAATCTTATTACAAGGCATCCGGCAGCAGCAAAGCCCATTTTCTGCCTCAAAGTGAGCTTTTCAAAATATTTCCTGGGGTTTTGGGCAATGTTTTCATTGACAAACAGCTGGGCAAATAAAAACATCTCTGTGCTCCCACTGAGGAGCGAGAGACTGAAATGTGACTAATATTGTTAAATTAGGTGTTATAAGGAAAATTAAATGGGTCTCGGTGGGGGGACTTGGGGCTGCTTGTTGAATGGAGGGTTTGTTAGAGTGGTGGAAGTGTCTGTGCTTAGGAGGTTTATGGTTGGTTCTGGGGGGATTCAGGGGCAGAGGGTGAGCAGAGCTGGCCCCTTGCCCAGCCAAAGCAGTGGTTGGAGTCACTCACCAGCAAAAATGGCTGGAGGAAAGACAAAGATTTTGGTCTAGCTGTCAGCATCATGGAAAGCCACCCACCCACCAGTATAATCCAGAGCCAACTTGATGCATCGGAGTGCTTTGCTGTGGGGCAGAGATGTAGGGTTGGGCCAGGTAAGAGCCCGCAGCTGCCCCAACCACTGACCCACAGCCCAAACCCCACTCTCAGGGCTGAGACCAAAGCAGCCCTTACGAGACACACATTCCTGAGCCACCCCCAGGGCCCAGTCAGGACCAGGACGAACCTCCACAGCCCAGCAGTGCTGGACCCCCACAAAGCCCTGTCAACCCAAAACACATTGGAGAGACTCAAAATGCTCTTTTCCTGAAGCAAGAGGAGCTGGGGGTGATTCCCGGCAGCCTGCAGTCCGGCGGTCTTCTGACACCACAATTTGGGGCTGAGCTGTGACTGGATCCAGGGTCACGGTTGCTGGAGGGGGAGAGGCATTAGTGGGGCTGTACGTATTGCAGTATCAGCTCCAAAAATTGCTCCAGCGTTTGCAGCTGAGCCCCCAATTCTGGATGCCAAATCTGAGCATCAGCCCCAGGCAGTGAACCCAAATGTTATCCCTGAAGCTTTACTCACCTCTCCAGTATCCCCGAGTCTTCCTCCAGCGAAGAGCCCAGGATGTCTGGAAATAGAAGATGACCCGGGAGATTTTTACCTCGGGATTTGGCCCTGAGGCTGCCCCACATCCATCCATTTCCCACCACATCGAGAAGGCAAAACCCCCTTCATTTCCAGCATCACCTCCCTCCACACATAATTAGTGTCCTAATTTGGGTGCTAATTAACCACCAACAGCTGTCTGCACTTCCCTTCTGCAATTTCCTATGCCTTAAGGCTGCTATAAAGGGACTAAATCCCTGATTTTCTTTTAATTAAATGAGGATTTAAAGTGATGCATTCACTTACCAGCCAAATTTGCCAACCCTGATGTTCTCTTTCCTCACAGTCCTGCCCCAAGTTCCCATTTCTGCTTAATAAATCCCCTTTTTTTGCCATTTTTTTCCCCTCCAAGCACCTTTAAACTGTGTCACTGCCTCTGCCAGTATGTTGGTTTTCCAGGTAACATCCTCAAGCTCTGCTTCCAGCTCTGGCATCAACAACAGCAATGGCTGCACCTTCCTCTCTGTGTACCTCAGCAGGGGAAAACTGGGGTGTTTAATGCCAAGAAATCCCCAAATTTCCTTTCCCCACCACTGGAAAACCACAGGGACATCTTTATTTCCCTGGGCAAGGGGCCAGCTCCTGCAAGATGTGATGGCAGATTCCCCCATCTTCACCAAGTTCTGGATTAACCAGCAACCCCATCCAGCTCAAAAGCAAAAATCGCAGTGAAAAAAAATGCAAGGTGAGGAGGAGATCTCAAAAGTAGAGGATTTTTGCCCCAAACTGGTGTTCCTGGAGATGCTTTTTTGTCCCAGTACCTGCTCAGGGTGGTTTGGGCGTCCTGGAGAGGAAGGGAGAGACATTCTTAGGGCTGTTTTCCTGGGAATAAAAGCCAAAGGAGGGGTAAATAGAAGGATCTGGGGGGAAAGCTTTGGCTCACCTGTAGCAGATCACCATCCAATTGCTGGCACTTGGCCTGGAGCTCAGCACAGTGTTGCCAGATCCAGGTCATCTCAGCAGCTTCACCACGTTGCTGTTCCTCCAGCCCAGGCAACAAAGCTGGGTAAGGAACCTCGATTCCTGCTCCCACAGAACCCGCCTGAGCTCTTTAAGCATTGCCAGCAGCTTCTGCTTCTCAGCACTGACTGGAGTCTGGGGGGATGAAGAAGGTGGAGGATGCTGGAGAGGAGAATGAAACAGTTTGGTACCCACAGTAGCACCCTAACAGCAGTAGCACTCACCAGCATCTCCTGTCTTGTCTCCTTCACTGCCTCGCTCAGCCTAGCATGTTGCTCATATTCCTCTTGCAGGGATTTTAGGGAAGCTTCGAACTGCCTCTGCAGCCAGGAAAAAGGGGGTTGGGCTCCTGAAGGACGGGGAAAAGGTGGGGCTGGGACTCCTGAAGCACCTGCATTATGGCTAGTGCAGATGGCTCATTCCTCACCCTCCTCCTCAGCTGCAGTGAAGCAGATATATTCACAGATATCCATGTTATAATTCATTTCATGCTATATGTACAGTCTCACCTCATCTGTATAGGTATGTAAATATATACAGCTCTCCAAGCCACTGTGGGAAATCCCATCTCTCCAAGTTCTCCTGTAAAAAAAGTTGCCACCAGCCCCTAAAAAGTTGATGCTACCTTTCAGTTCCCATTCCCCTTTCCACCCCCTCCTTGCAACCCTGGCCATGTCCAAACCCCCTTTGAGGATCCCATGTGTCCTCTGCACCTGGAAGCAGAACAGGAACCCTTCACAGAGCAGCCGGTGGGTGAGAGCAGGAGCTTGAAACCACCAATATTTAGAGTTCTAGTCCCACCCCCGTGCTCTGTTTCATACTTAACCCTTGGCAAATTGCAGCATTTCAGCTCAATTTTGACTTTTGGATGCTCACAGTATCTTTTTCTTTTTTTGCCTTCTGAAAAGACAGAGAAAAGCTTTGCCCCATCTCAAAATGCATTATTTTGGCCGCTGACTTTTAAGGGAGAGCGGGTTTTTAGCATCTCTCAGGCAGGCAGAGTGTCTGAGACGGGGGGGATTCGCTCCCCCTGTACCAGCGGGCGGCCTCTTGGCGGGGCAGGGAGGGGGCAGCGCAGAGGGGGTTGCCAAACCGGAGACTGAAAAGAGTGAGGGGGTGTTAGTGCCCCCGGGCAGAGGTGATGCTGCTGCGGCGGGGGCGACCCATCCATGATCATGACTAGGGCGTGGAAGAAATCCAGGCGGACAGCACAGGGGGTTTCCTCCTGGAGGTGTCTGACGGCGTTTCCCTCGGCCACAGCCGTGTTTTGGGGCTGTTTTTGGAAGTGCGCTCGAAGTGCGCCGGGACAGCGCTTTCCTGGAAGGGGCGGCGGGACGGGACGCGGGTGTCGCCGTCCGGCAGCTCCCACGAAATCGTCTCCAGGGCTAGCAGGGGTTTACGGACGAAAGGGAACACAGGCAGCCACAGCAGGGGAGGGATTAGCGGGGGTGACTTATTTACAAGGCGAATTTTTACCACTCCGGCTGCACTGGGGGAAGCGAAGTGCGGCCAGAGGGTGGCTGTAGGAAACAGGGATTAAAGCAAGAGTGTGGCAAGTGAGCAGAGTTCCACGGAACTCATGAGGATATCAGGTGGGGAACAGGACAGGATGAGAGGGATGTTAAAGTGAAATAAAAACCCACCGTTGTCCCTTTGCACCCAGACTGGGCGGAAAAATAAGAAGCAAAGGAGGAAGAAGAAGAACTACAGGTGCAGGATCTGCGGGGGGAGGTGGTGTTGGAGCAGAAATTCCAGCAGGGAGTAAGGTTAATGAAGTTTTGTAATAAAATTAATTCAGGGAACTGAACCAAACTACGGTCTTGGAGCGGGAATTTTCACTTCTATAGAATAATAAAAGTGCGTTAAATATAATCGACCATCTTATATATAATTTTAATATATTTACTATATTTTAACTATCATGTATCATGTTTCAGTATATTGAATATAGATAAAAGCGCAAATATATATAATATGCTTAACTATAATTGCAAGTTTTATTACAGAATTACAAAAACAATAAACCCCACGTAATAATAATTTTAAAAATACTAACCAGGAATTATTGTAGTCACGAATAAGCCTGATAAAACCGGTATTCCCAAACAGTTGTAAACACCCAAAACTGATCAGCTTTGGCTTTTTTCCAGGAGAGAGTAGGGAGAAGCAATGCAATCCTTTTATTTTTTTTATCTTTTACTTTTTTTTTTTTAAATGTATGCTTGCTTCTAGGAAACGCCTGAAAAATTACTTCAGTTATCAGCAGACCAACTTCATGCTTAAGTAGTTCTTAATTATTTCAGGCACTTACTGGCCTTTTCTAAGAAGCATCGCAGCCTACACGAGGCTTGTGCAGCAGGAGGAGAATCCAGGGCTGTGTTAGGTATAAATATCTTCCAGACATTGTTATTTTTGTGCTTTTTTTGCTATCTCTATGCAAAGCAAACCACTGTTTCTACTTTATTTAAGGTTTCTTGAGGGGTGGGGGGAAGGGGCTAATAAAACAGTTCTTGGAGCTGCAGCACCTCAGTGCCCATGTGCATTGCACCCTCTTGAGTCTCTGGGGCAACGTGTAGCGTTTTGTGAGGGTTTTTCTTTTCGTGGTGGTTCAAAGCTGGGAGCCCTGCACATCGAAGCGGCAGGAAGGCCACCTGGGACCGAAGGGCTGCACTGAGGGGTGACTGCACCAGGGGCAGACTGTCACCTCGTGTCACTGAAAGAGCTGCACCACGGAACGGCCACTGTCAGGTGTCACCAGAAGGGCTGCACCGCGAAGGGGGCGAGGTGTAAATAGATCATATAGAACGGAGTAAAATAAATAGAAGATCCGCAGTGGGGGTGGCTACTGCCGAGCGTCTGAGAGCTGCTTTGAGGGACGTGCGAGGCGCAGTCCGGATCAATCCTCCCCATCCCACACGTCCACAGTGGAGTAAGCAGTGACTCCCCACGACACTGCGCTGGAGCCTAGCATGACGGCCAGAGGCAACAAAGCTGCTTCCAGCAGGGAAGAGGAGTGGGGCATGGTGTTTTCAGTCACCAAGCTCTTAGGCGCCAGGACAAGTCTGCCGCTCTGCATGCAAGGACCCAGACCCATGTTTATCATTGCCCCTCACTCTCCCACTGCTGCCTCCCTGGCCCATGGAAACAATCAAGGCCATGAAACCTGTCCT
This sequence comes from Campylorhamphus procurvoides, assembly GCA_013396655.1. NCBI lineage: Eukaryota > Metazoa > Chordata > Aves > Passeriformes > Dendrocolaptidae > Campylorhamphus > Campylorhamphus procurvoides. The sequence goes on from WBMV01002639.1 coordinate 133,872, forward strand.
GTGCACAGAAAAACCCAACCCAACCAAACAAAAAACCTCCCACAAAAACAACAATGGAAAAAAACCCCAAAACTCATCACCTGCAGATTTTTTACTACTTTTTTTTTATTTCATGACCTTCATGTTGGGCAGCAGCACAAGACCACTCATTAATTAAAGCGGCAGAGTAACTGCTGGCAGTAAATTTGGGGCAGAACAGATCTTGTTCTGTGACAGAAAACCATTTGTTTCCTGGGGAGCACAGGCAGCACCCGGCACTCTTGGGTGGGGTAGAGAGGGCAGACAGGCAGCATCTTGCAGAGTCCTGTGTTCTGCATTTCCCGGTGGTGACCCCCTGGCAGCTGCCAGCCAGCTCCTGGCCTCATCAGGCCTCTCCAGCCTCATCCCACTTTTCTCTTCCTCATCCCACTGAATGCTTTTTCTGTCTGACAAGAGTTGGGGGAAAGGAGCTGTGCTGGGCTCCAGAAGTGCCTTCACTGTGGGGAGACTTACACAGGTACCTGTGCTGGGGAAGCAGGAAGGATGTGAGGGGTGAGTGAGTGCTAAGCCTGCTGTTGCCTTCCCTTGTACGACCTCCTCTTCCTCCTGAAGTGCCTCTGGCTTCTCCACAGATAATGAATTATCCCAAAATATAAATGAATTCCTCACAAAATAATTCTAAGTTCTACCTCCCTAATATCTCAGTTATCTCAAAGTAACTGAATTATTCCAAATACATCTGCATGCCTCTGAAATATCCTAAAATACCAGAATTCTCCCCAACTACCTCTGAACATCTCCAGGGCCTCCTGCAGAGCATCCTATGTGCAGCAGCAGGAGCTCAGCCTGTTCTCCAGCTCAGTGGGGAGCCCAGACGGAAAGTGAAGTCGCATTTCTCTCCAGATGGGAACAAAAATAACAGGGATGAATGTCACAGGAGGGATAACAAGGGGGGAGAAGTGACCAGTCGCCACATACCTGTTTAGGATGTTCCCAGCATACTACAAGTAAAAAAGGGAGGGTGGGGGAGCAGAGGTTCACGACCTGATAGGCAGCTCTTTGGAAGAGCTTTTGGGTAAGGAGGGTTCTCCCCTGGGACAAGCACTTGGCTTCCAGCTGCCCAATAAGCCCATGGAGCTGTGTGATCCCCTCAGCCACCTGTGATGATTTTTTGGCCTGGGCAGCTGCAAAGGCATCATTCAGCTCCACTGGCTGCCCCAGCACCGTGGGCTCCTGCTCTGCCAGAAGCTGGCACAGCTGATCAAACTTGGCCTCGACATGGAGCTACTTGGCTTTTCTCACCTCCTGGAGGAGACAAAAAAACACTCTGCAATCCCCAGACCTGAATTTTCCCTTTCGAGCTAAAGGACAAAAGCACTCTGGCTGGAGTCAGGGGGGCTGTGACACTGGGACAAAGCTGGAGATGTGGCTAATTAGCAACTTCAGTGTAATTAAGCAATTCACCCCATGCTTTTCCTTCTTTCCCCTTCCCTCTTGCCATTGTTTTTTATATTCTGTCCAAAACAAAGTCAGGCTCTGGGAAGCAGATGGGAGGGTTAATTCCATGTTAACAAATGCCACTTTAGGACTCAGTCTGGGATGAAAATGAGCAATGCTATGAAAATTAAGTGATTTAAAGTGTGGATAATAAGCCACTGCACATGGAGGGGGCCAAACCTGCCTGGGATCTGCACCAATGGCTCCAACTGGGTTTGAGGCTTTGCAAGGCACCACGATACCTCACAGAGATGATCCCACATGTTTCTTCTAGAGGGATTTGGGGAAAAATAAATACCCGTTTGGGCTGCCAAAACATCAAGGGGCCCCTCTGTATCAGGTTGTCCCGGTGCCACTTCTCTTGACTCACTCTCCAGTCTAGAAACTCTGCCAACACCTTCCTTAGGGATTGCAAGTGAGACTCGATTTTCTCCTGAATATACCCAAAATAAGAAATAATAAAAAGAAAAATTAAGTGATCAGCCCAGACTATTTGTATAATCCTACCTTTAAAATCTTAACTTATCTGGGGAAGGAAAGCAAATAATCCTCCAAAAAAGCCCCCTTCCTGCCTGCCCTAGAAAGCAGGGATCAACTCATTTTATGTTTCTCCCACACCCTGGCAACCAGGACCAGCTTTGCTTTCCAACAAAGAAAGTATTTTGATTTTGCACCTTTTTTGAGGGGGAGAGAGGGAGAGATGGCCGGGGGGTCATAGGAAGCTGATCTCACCTCACAGGTTTCAGTGGGTCCCCCAGAAATCTTCATGACTGCATTCTGTGGTGGCTTGCCCGTTGCCTCCAGCATCCATGCAACCCCAAGGGGTCTTTGTCATTTCAACACCAAGAGGTGAAGCTGTGTCTGATCTTAGCATGCAGGTTTTGTACCAATGCTGTGTCCATGCTGCCCTCACAGTGAGGAGGAAGGAATCCTGGGGGTTGGCAGTGGCACGGGGTGAAGCCACCTGCCCTCAAACCACCCTTGGGTGTTCCTGTGCTCAGCTCCCAGCACAACCTGCCCCAATGGGAAAAGCAAATTTCCTCAGTCACAGTTGTCTTTAAGCATGTTTTATCCAGGTTGCCTTATTTCCAGGCATTGTTGTCTCATCCCTTACTTAGAAATTGCTCTCAGCCTTGTCCCTGCTTTGCCTTGATCAGCTCCACTGTGTAGAATGGACCACAGCCAGATTTGGGGCACTATGGGACAAAATTTAACCCATTTCTTCCTAGTGGTGACGTGCAATAATGCATGTTTTCTGCACTGCCTTAATTTTCCTCCCTTCCCTCCCCAGCATCTGCGTTGAGAGAGTAAATGGCTCTGAAATGTGGGAAAAAGATGCAATCAGAGGGTGCAGGAGGTATCCAAGCACGTCATGGCCCCATCTGCAAATGAGAGATTGGAGGGCTCCTCCCTTCTTGTCCGATAAAAGCTGGCAGAGGCAGAGACAGAACTGAGCTTTGGCTGAGCCTGTGCCAGAGAGGGGAGAGAAAAAAATCCCAAGAGGGAAAAAAAACGGTGGAGAAGCAGCCAGTGGAGGAAAAGCATCTGGAGGAACATCAAAACAGCACCAGTGACACAAAGGAAAACACCAGAAAGGTTTGAGAGCGGGGGAAAATTGCAGTGATGATAGGTGGATTACATCAACCTGCTGTCTTTTAGGGGAGAAAGGGGGATTTTGAGCCCTCTTTCTATCCCATCAACACAAGAAGGAAAGTGGATTTACTCTCCCTTTGACCTCAGGGTCTTTGCTTCAGATTTAAAGGTGTTTTGCAGTGGAGCATCATGGTGATTATGTGCTTGTCATCTACTCATAACAATCTGGCTGGGGAAATTTGGCCGAGAAATGGGATGGCTCTTTTATCTTCATTTAAGAATGGTCTTCTTACCTTTCCCCACTTTTACTCATCCCCCTGCTGTTTTAATCCCCCTCTCTGCGGATTTATTGAGGTAACACATGGAAAAGAAGCAACTTGTTTGTTTTCAACCATTACAGCAGAGTTTATTCAATCATTTTTGGGATTTATTACTAATTTCCAGGACCCTTTAGTGCAGGCAACTCCTTGTTTTCATGCAAAGCCCCACACTGGGTTCTGGAGGATGGACCTCAGGCCCTTCAGCACCAGCTCTTATCTTTCCTGCACACATTTTCCAGCAGCAAATTTCTCCCCCCAGGGTTTCTCTGAATGTGAGAGGTGAACTTGGCTTGTCTCAGTTTTAAGGACTTTCCTCACTCAAAGAAACCTTGTCCTCTTTGATTGATGAATGGTAGGGGCAGAGATGAATTTAAGATGGATTCAGCCCCAAGCCAGAACAAAGAATGTAGGTTTAGGGTATAATAATATCTACAAGGTAGATGTGTCCATCCTAGTGTTACTCACATTTCCTTCACAGTCAACGGGAAATTAATTGATGTAATTCATCTCCATGGGTCTTTCTATAAATGAACCAAGCTCTGTTGCAACTGTTGGAGAAAAACAAACAAACAAACAAAAGAGGCATTTTCTTGAAGTATTTTGATTAAATTTGGTGGTTGAACCCATTTCCTGACATAAAAGGGGGCAGAAACCTGAGATGTGCCTGTGTGTAGAATAATGATTTGATTTTATTCTTTCTTTCTCTTTTCCCTACCTCCAGCCAGGAGGAGAATACACTGTGGGTACAATGGCTTTCTTCCTCAAACCACGGCCACGGACGTGGGACCTTGTCCTGGATTACCACACTGCCAAACAGTTTGAAGGTAATCAAAGGTGGGTGGAGAGGAGCAAAGTACTAATTCCTGGTGTTTTCTGGGCTGCATCAAATGAAATGTTCAGTGGAGTTGGATGTTCTCTAGCTCCACCTTCTGTCTTCCTGCATCCTTCATCTTGAACCTTCATCTCTTGACTCCCTCATCTCCAACCTGGCCCAGAGATCCTCCATCTCCAGCTTCCATATTCTGTCTCTTCCTTCTCCAGCCTCAGCTGGAGACTCTCCTTTTCTTGGCTCCTTCATCTCCAACCTCATCTGGATATCCTTCATCTTCCACCACCACCTCTTCACTCTCCCATCTTCAGCCTCACCCCTCTTCTCCCTTTCTCCTTGGAAAATCACCAGTGAAGAGGTTTTGGCGGTGTGCCTCCTCTACACTTAAATTTGATCGCCTCTCTGTTTTGTTTTTCAGTGGACGTGACCCTGGATCCAGCCACAGTGGGTCCTGAGGTGATCCTCTCTGAGAACCTCAAAGAGGCCACGTGGGGTAGACCCCAGCACCAGTGGCCTGAGGGTCCAGGCCGATTCGACACTGATCCGTGCATGCTGGGCAGCGAAGGCTTCACCTCGGGTCGTCACTACTGGGAGGTGGAGGCCAATGGGCGCTTCTGGGCTGTGGGGGTGGCCCGTGAGTCAGTTCAGAGGAAAGGCCGGGTCCTCTTCAAGCCCAGCACCGAGATCTGGGGCTTGCAGAAGTATGATGAGCTATGCGTTGCCCTCACGGCTCCATCAAACACCTCCATCCCATTCCTCAATGGGGAGATTGGGGTCTACTTGGACTATGAGGTGGGACAGGTCTCCTTCTATGCTGTTGGCAGCCACAAACGCATCTTCACCTTCCCTGTGGCATCCTTCAGTGGAGAGAAGGTCTTCCCCTACTTCTGTGTGCTCCTCTCAAGCATCAAACTGTCCCCCAAGGGTTGATGTACTGGTGGAATCTTTCCAAAGCTGGTTGCACCGTAGTGGTTGGAATGTTCCTTGATGCTCCTCAAGTCTTCTTTTCCAGGTCTTGGAGTCATTTCCACCTCAACCAATGGTCCTTCCTTCTTAGATGTCTTTATATTAGGTTATGTCCAGGGGATTTGGGATTTGAGCTCAGTATGGCTCGTCTTATCTCCACTGTCATTAAATTAATCCAAAGCTCATTAATAAGAGTTGAGCTTCACTGAACTGGTTTTTAGCTGAAAACTTGGGTTTTCCTCCCAAATTTAGCCTTCTCTGATGATTATTTTGCTGACCCCAATGTCCATCACTGGCTGGGCTTCCAACTCTAATTAAAAAACTTAATTTTTACAGGTTTTGCATTAATATCAGCCACTGCCTTGTTTTAAAACTGATTTTGCCATCACAAGGATGTGCTCATACTCACTTCCCCCATTGTTTTCCTCTCTATGCTCAGGATGTATTTCCAAGTAATTAACATACAATTGATATAAATGGGCTCAGAATCTAATAAATATTTTTTTCCTAAGAAGCAGAAAGCGTCTACATTTGACTTCTCATCAAGTTGTCCCAGACTCAAAAAGACCCCCCCAAGGCTGCCCTGGTCCCCCTAGAACCCTCAGGACTGCCCTACATGGATCTCCAAAGGCTGCCCTGTCCCACCAAGAGCTTGTTGGTCCCCTGGAACCCTAAAGAACCCCTCACTCCGGGAATTCAAAACCTTTTTGAGGTTTTCTTTCATGTCCCTATGGTGCAGCAGGTATCTGGGTGTGAGAAGCCCTCCCCGCAACACCCAAGGAGCTGACACAGAGGTTTTTAGCCCGTCTCATGCTGTTGCCCTTGGCTGAGCTCTGCAGCTCAGGTTTGTTACAAATCCAGCTCCTCTCAGTGCTGCAGTGGGAGGAGCTGAGCCCGTTGTCATCCAGGTAAGCGCAGAGCCCACCACCATGGATTTGAAACCTGGAAGGACAGAGGAGACAACCCACCTCAGATGGAGTCAGCAGGAAAAAGGAGAAAATTCACATATAGGCTTCCACTCATTTCATTTCTCAGGCATCCATGTGGACATCAATATGCCAAAACATCAATATATATTTCTTATATAGGAATAGAAATAACTTGGCATCAATATGCCAATGCTAATGCTCATTTATTTGTTCAAAGCTTTGCAAGAAAAAAAGAGTTATAGTAAAAAAATCTAAACTCAGTATTTTCTCACCAAGCACACCACTCCCACCTCTTAGGTCAAGGAGAGAAACAAAAACCAGTTCTGGATGCAGCCCTTCCCAAACATCATTGTCCCATTACTACCTTTGGATGCATCTCAAGTGCCAGAAGAGATGCACATTTCATGGCTGGAAAAACACCAAGCAGCAAGATAATGATGAAAAACACAAACTCACAAGTGCGATAAAAGTGAGTGGTTCACCCATTGCCATGGCTGCTCGTCATCTTCCCGCAAAAGGCCAATCCAGTGCTCTGAGATGCCTTTATATCTCATTACAAAGCTCTAAAAAATGAGGAAAAAAGAAAGGTTTTTACCTCCTTCCAACCAAAAAGATCCATTTTACTGTTGCTTGTGCTCCTCTAGGGCTTCTTTGGTGTTTGTACCTTTCAATCTGCTACCAAATGTATAATTTCTGGTTCTTGCAGAAGTTGGCTTTGGTGAGGAATTTAAAGAGACCCATGATGACCAATTCTCAAGAAAACCTTTTTCCCCAAGTTCTCACCCCAGATCTCCAAGAAAGATTCTGGAAGAGCAATCAAAAAAACCCCCAAATATGTCAAATATGTTGGTTTGTTTTTTTTTCCCCAGTGCTAAGTGTGCCATCATGTGTCCTTACCAAGTCCTCCCTGCTGTCCAGCATGGCCAGAGAAGCACCAAGTGCCAAGCAGTTGTCCTGGCTGGATGTCCAGTTCCCCTCAGCCTCCGAAAAATAGTAGCATTTTCCTCTATACCTGATCCAGTCAAAGGGACACCGAAAGCAGGGCTGGGGATGTGGCTGAAAAGCCAGCACTGTCATTAAAACAGAACAGTGTTAAAGAGCAGCACTTGTCTCTTGCCTCTCCAGGATGGGGAGGTCATCCTCCACCCCATGGTCTCTGAAAGTCTTGCATCTGCCTCAACTGTGGGTCAAAAGAACAAGATACCAGGAGAAATCCTGTGAGAAAACCAATGGCCCTGTTTGTGGTGTTGGACAGGAAACATGGTTGCCTCACCTTCAGAGAAGGAAACATGGTTGTAGACTTCCAAAAACCACAGTTTTAAGAGGAATTTCAGAATAGTCCTATCTCTAAAGGTACTCTTGTGTGTTTCTCTCTGCCATGCAAAAGTAGTGAAAATGACAGAAAAAAAAATACTCTTATTCCTGGAGAGTTGGTGGGACCCCCGCCAACATCCCTAGGACCCTTCTTCTCTGAAAACAGTACTTTTGGGTGACCGTACATAAAAAATGGCTCTTCCTGTTGATTTTCTAAGGCTTTCCAGATGTCATCAGCTCCTACACCAAGGGGATGGGTTTGGTCTTCTATAGAAAGGCTGCTCTGAAAAGTCCCTCCCCTTGAGAAGACAGCAGCTTGGCTGAGCTCTGTCTTCCACAGGAGCAATGGAGGTAGATCTGGCACATGTGCAACAATGCAAAATATCTCACAGACATTCCCCATGAGACTAAAACCTGTATTCGACATTCACCTGCAAAAGTGATGGCTGTGAGGAGCAGAGCCATGAAGAGAGCTGCCAGCATCACCTGGCCAGCAACACGTGCCTCCGGCTTCATCTCCAGGCTGTGACCTGCAGCAGAAGAGACCATCAGTGCCTCTGCAAGAGTTCCCAGGGGAGCAACATGCTCCAGGTCACACCCAGATGATGAGAGGTTGGTTTCTTCCCCATGCCAGATGGACTTGGTGTCATTTTGGATAAGAAATATAAAAAATTTTTCTCTATGTGTAATAAAATTAATTATTTTTTTATTTATGCCAACTCTGTGGGCAACAGTCTCCTCCACAGCTCCACCTGGGGACTCCTTAAATGCACCATAATTAAAGTTCAGTGAAATATTTTTCTCTGCCTAAATAGAGATACTTTGGATCTTGGAAATTATCCAAGTCATGGTGCCTCCATATCTGGATCCTGTGATCCAGAATCCTCTTTCCTTTCACCAAAGACAAAGAAAAATCTGTTTCCTAAGAGTTTTACCTAAAAATTGAAGTGTTTTCATCCAGTGGGACTACCCCCATTTCTCATTTAGGCTTTTCCCTTTTTGTTACCATCTATGACATGAACTAAATCTCATGGGACAAACCTTCCTTTGCACTCTTTCTCCTGGAAAAATATGATCAGAAACTAAGTCAGAAATCAAACATGCCAACTAATTAAAAGAAAAATCATACTAAAAAGTAAAAAAAAAAACCAAACCCAAAAGAAAACAAAAAAAAAAACCATAAACCAGCAAATGAAACAACAGATTTTAAAAAATTTGTCAAGAAAAATCAATACATTTTCTAAATCAAAAAATAATTCCCCAAAAACCTTAGTCCCTGATTGGATAGATTGAGATAATGGAAAAGCCCCCCAAAGCCCCTTTTTTAATCTTATTGTGGACCAAGAGGATGAGAGAAATGGGAGCAAAATCAGAACAGGGCAGTGTTGAAGGGAAAGAAGAAATTAATAAATACTTTGCTGAATGTGTCCAAGCTGGATTTAAAGACCAAACTTCTTTTTGGGGCCTTTTAACAGCTCAACTCTTAAAAAATTTCTTTATTCTCATCCAGAATAAATCAGAAAATTGAAATATTTGTGGAAAAAAATATACCTAAAAGAATCAGTTACTTAGTGCCTCAGGAAGGGTTAATCCTAAATGAGATTAACCCTCAGTGTTTGCAGTGGGGCTGTTCAGAGCAAAAATTCCATCTGCTGAGTGACAAAAATTTTCCCTCAAGGGAAGTGCTAGAAAAAGCTTTTCCCCCCCTACAACCTTACTTCAGCTGGGTTTTGTTCTCAAATTACAGAAGTATTAAAAATAAAACCAAACCCATCATTTCTCCAGTTCATTGTCCTACAGTTACCTGTCCTCTTGCTTCTTTCCATGCCCAAAAATCCAGAATAATTCCTCATTTCCTCCATTTTTGGGGTTCCACCTCTGCAGGTGCTCCTGCCTCACCTGCCAAACAAAGTTCCACCTGTCAGAGGTATCACAAAGTCTGTCAGCACTCAAAAGTTTTTTTCCCATATTTAAAATCTTCTCCATGGAATGAAACTTTCTCTCCCANTCAACCCCCAACCCATCCTCAAGCCCCCTCACCTGGCCTTGTGGGAATAAGCTAGATGCTGAGGTGCAACCTTCTTCTGTGAAGAGAAACAGAAACAAAGTGTTTTTAAAAAAAAGGGGAAAAAAATTGGTTTATTTTGTAGTTTTTTCCGAGGGATTTTCCTGTGCCTCCTACAGGGCGATGGGTCTGCCTGCTCAAGGCCATCTGCTCACCCACCCACTGAACCAGGGGTTATCCTTCATCTCCACCCCGCACCCTCTTCAACTCC
>WBMV01002639.1:144410-156945 GCA_013396655.1 Campylorhamphus procurvoides
TTACCATAAAACCTAATTTATTTTGTATTTTTGAGGGATTTTTTAATAACCAGTGGTTACAGAGGGCAGGAAAGCTGACTGACAGCAGCTGACCACACAAACTTCCTGTGAGGGTAACAGGGGCTGCGGGTGAAAAACAAAATAAAAATTAACATTATATAATAAAAATATAAAAATTTTAAAAATTAAAATAATAAAACAAAAAATTTAAAATTTAAAAACTAAAAAAAAGAGTAAAATAAAATAATGCAATGCTTTTCCTTCTGGGACCTTTGGATTTATCCCCTTTTTTACCACCATTTCTTGCTGGTGGCAGGTATTGGGGCAAATTTCTACTTTTTTCTTGCTTATTTTTGGGTGTCTGAAAAAAGCCCACATTGGTTTTACCTCTCTAAAAAGGTATTGCTTAGAGATATTACAGCATTGATCAAAACCTGAGATTAACAGAAAGAAAAATAAAAGAAAAAAAAAACAAAGAAAAGGGAGGGGGAAAAAGTCAGCGTAGGCTGGGAATTTGTGGTCATTCCATGCAGTGGTCAGTGTCCCAAATCTAGGAGGAAACATAGGTCTGGATGTTGTAAAAGGACACATTAGGAGTGGGAGAATGGGCTTGGAGGAAAAAATTCAAAATTCAAATGAAATAAAATTAAATTAAAGTAATAAACTTCAGTAGCAGCCTGCAGGGAATCCAGACTCTCCCCTTTTCCTGGTGAGAGCAGGAGCTGGTGACCCTGACTACATTGGATCTCTGTACCACAGAATAAAAAAGGCCAAACGTTGTGTCAAAAACAGCAGAAAAAGTCACACAAAGCAAAAGGCATCCTAAGTCACTCCCAGCCCGTATTTTGGGAAAGAAAAACCAATTGTCACCTCTCTCCTCCTCACCTCATTAGCTGCCCATGACCTTGATGATCCAGCCCCTGACATGCTTCAGCCTCACCCTGAAAAACCTTGTTTAAAGGCTTTCTTAAATTATTTTATTAATTTCTGCCTGCTTTCACAGATGCTTAGCACAACCATCAAACCCATAGGTGTTTTTACACCTCCAAGTGTGCCACCTCCTCCAGATATGGCTGGAGGACACCCATTCCCTCACCACCTTTCATCTACAAGGGAAGGCTATAGAGTATATATATATGTATAATAAAAAAGAAGAAGAAAAAAAAGCAGATAAAAGTCTTGGTCAATACCATTTCCTGGAGCCGGATGCAGGCATGAATACATAGGTCACAAGGCAAGAGGTAGTGGAAGGACAGAGTCACTTTTGAACTGCTCCTGTAACCTTCTGAGTGGCTATGGCTGGGGAAATTGTTTATGTTGATTTAAGGCATCTTGGGGATGGTTCTTCTCCTGCTGAGAAACATCATGGTAAGTCCTATTTTGGGGGAAAATACTTATTTCAAGCTTTGGGGAGAATTTGGGGTCTGTTTTACTTTTGGGTTTGCTTGCTTCTCCATCCCCATGCTGAGGTTTCCAAGATTGTGGAGAACATTGGGTTGGCTAAATGTCTTCTAAGGTGGGATCCTGGCTTGAAAAGAGGAGGAAAAAGAGCAAAGAAGGGGTGTGGGAGGCTGACAAACATCTGGAAGTAGAAGAGTTTTGCTCCAGAGACTCTTTACTTCAAGGGTAAAATGAGTTCAAAAAGCTCAACATGAGCCAAGACATTTGGGAAGGAAAGCTGCTAAGATCCTGTCTGAAATCCTGGTGGAGATGAGGGCTGGAAAGACCTGCATCTCACTGACTGCCAGCTCCACTGGGAGCTTTAAAATAAGCCAACTTCAGAAGGTTTCTGTTCCCCCAAGCTCCATTACTGGGTGCCCAAAGCTGCTCCTGAGGCTCCTGCAGCCTCACCACCACCTGAGAAACCACGCATGGGTGATGCCCTCCCTCTAGTCCTCATCAGTGGTGATTTACTTTTTTGGAGGAAGCAAAGAAGCTGTAAACTTCTGCTCAAATTCACCAGCTTGACAGAGGGGCTTTTTCTTTTTCCTCTAAACCCCCAACTTTTTCATGGTTCACTTTTTTAAGCAAATGTGGCCTCTTTCAGGTGGTCCTGTCTCCTGTCCATGGTGGCATGGGCTCCTCCTTAAAGCTGGGGGGCTGGGGCAACTCATCCTGCTGATCCTGGTGGTGGTGCTGAGTGTGCGGGGTGAGTAACCAGCTTACCTACTTACCTACAACTTGCCCCAGCAAGCAGCCTGGGCGGGGAAATCAGGGTTTATTTCAGCATTTCAGCCTTTGGAGGGGACAAAGTTATCCTGTAGACATGCAACATCACCCACCAAGAGTAAACACTCTCTGAGTAAACCTGGATTATCCCCATTACTGTTGAACAAGGTGGAGGATACAAGCTGTTTTTCAGGCTGGCTTAATTAACTGCATGATAAAATGGAACCTGGTTTTGTGGGGTTTGTGACTTTTTATCCCCAGATGGCTGCAGCTTCTCACCCCGGATCATTGCTCCAAGTTTTTCAGGGCTCTCTGCAGCCAGCGGTGATGAACATCCCCCAGCCAGGTGGTGAGATCCAGAGAAGGAACCAGACGGAACAATGCATGTTTTCATCCCTGGTGCAGTATTTCTGTAAGCCCCAGGTGGAGAACCCCACAGGTAATCCCCTGCTCCACCTGGCTCTGCTGGGAGATGCTCACATGGGACCTTTGTGGAGGCTTCTCCTGCAAGGACACCCTTGGGGCTGCAAGGCCATCAAGGTTTATTTGGCAAAGAGGAGTGTTTCAAGGAAGAATTCTCTTTTCCATGCAGTTTTTGCTGATCCCTCCTCCATGGAGAAGCAGGGTCAGTCCAAGGGAGGAGGATCCTCACCATCCTTCCTCTGTCACAACCAGCCAATAGTGTCCTTGTGGTGACCCAGCTGCAGTCATCATCCTTCTGTCTGGTGGATGAGCAGGAAAAACTTGTGAAAAACTCAAGGATGGGGAAAGAGCTGGAATGTTGGATGGGGAAGCCCTTAATGCCTTCAGCTGGTGACTGGGAGAGACCTTGACCACCCTTTGGGGTGTCTCATGGCTTTTTCTTCTCAGCAGCCTATGCTGGCTGCCAGCTGTGTCCTCAGGACTGGCAGCTCCATGGGGAAAAATGCTACTGGCTTTCCAAGAAATTGGGCAACTGGACTCAAGGCATAAAAAGCTGCAAAAATCAGAACTCTCAGCTGGTGGTGCTCCAGGACAAGAAAGAAAAGGTAAATAGGGAGACGGCTTGAAAAGGACCCAAAAGTTGTAGGGTTTAGGTGGGTAGGAAAGCAAAAAGTGCCTAGCAGCAAAAGGGTTTGGGAAAGACTTCAAAGCACAGGGGACATTCATGTGTCATCAATTTGGAAGTCAGATTTCCCCTGTGGCTTTGCACCCCATGAAACTCTCTGCAGAGAGATTTTGGAAGAAACTGGTCACCTCTATTTTCCAGGAGCACATCAAGACTATTACAGGCAAAAGCTCACCACCAGTGTGGATTGGATTAAGGTCATATCAGAAGGAGTGGAGATGGGTGGACAACACACCCTTCAACCCAAAAAAGTGAGTGTATCCACAGCCTATTGGTATAAAAAGCAGCTTTGCTCCATTTCAGACCCAGTTCATGCCCTGACCCATCTCTTCAAGATGTTGGAGTCTTATATTCCCCTTTCCAAAGCTCTGCAGACCAAAAGCTGGGGTACCACACTGGAGCACAGTAACCCTACAGCTCCCATGAGACCCATGCAGCAACACAGCTTTTCATGCTCCATACATGCTCTTCACAGATCTTACTGCAAGCACACCAATTCCTCTCAAATCTGGGTACCCACCAGTGAGAAACGGTGCAGCATGATGACATAGTGTGGGAAAAGGGCAAGAGAACTCCCCCACCTCTCCTTTTTCTCTTCTTAAGCAATGTAATTTTTGTTCTGCAGGTTTGGCACCTCCCTGCAGCAGATGGACAAAGGGTGTGGGACACTGAAAGCCAAGGGCTTTGAGGTTCATAGATGTGATGCTGAACACAAGTGGGTTTGCAAAAAAGACCCTTTCCAGCTCTACCCAGTGACAACAGGAGCCAAGGAGAAATGCAATGCCTCCACTTGACATATGCCCACCCCAAAATGCCCATCCCATGAGATGCTGCCAATATTTGGAGTGACATCAGCCCCATCCTCACTATTACAGCTTTGCGGGTGATTTCAGCGTTTGCAAATCCACTTCCCACAAGGATCAAGACCAGTTTGAGGGCACAGGCCCTGAGCTGGGAAATCAGAAAGGTCTGTGCCTCATGCGCAGTGTTGATAAAGGTACAACATCAATAAAAGCTTATCAAAGTGGTTTGCTTCAATTTTTTTAAATAATTCAAGTGAGAGCACAGGTGGCACACCATGCGAAGTTCATATAAACATGGCAAATTTCAACTCAAAAAAACTTTCCTGAGTGACAGATGTTACCTGTGTGTGTCTCTCCACACACCGCAAGAGTGTCAGCACACAGACTGATGCAGACAGCTGGGTTTTGCTCAGACTTTGGGGACTTGAAGGGTTTTGTCTTTTGCTTTGTTTGTTGTTGGTTTTTCTTTGGGATTATTTGTTGCTATTGTCTTGGAGTGGGTTTTTCATTTGGTTTTGTTTTGGTTTGGTTTTGTTTGCTTGTTTTTTGAGTTTTTTGGGAGGCAGGTTGAGTTTTAATTTGGTTGGTTGGTTGGTTGGTTGGTTTTGTTATTTTTACCAAATTCCCTCCCCACCATTTCTTGACCCCCTCTTCAAGCGGAGAAACCTATTCATTGAAATTAATTCAGCCGAAAAGTGTAGCTTATGCACTTGAATGACTTACAAAGTCTGCTTTCAAAACAGCAAAGAATACTATCAAGATTTTCTGCTGCAGTACTCGGGCAGCAATGGCCATCTGGCTTGTCTGGGCAGAAAGTCTCATGAAAATACAAATTCATATATATTTGTGATAGCTTCCCGTGTAGAGATTCACCAAAGGAAGCTGTGCTCAGATCTCCCCTATCTGCTGGGCAGTCCTGTTTACAGGATCTCTCACTTTTCCCTTCCAGAGGACATAGTTATCAGGTCTGCTGCAGACCCAGCTTTTACTGGTGTGGCTGAAAGATATGCTGATCCTCCTCTGGTTCAGTTATGCACATGGCTCACTACCCTGCACCTCAAGCCTGCAATGCCAACATGCTCACAAGAGCAAGAAGAGGAAAAGAAGAAAACTATCTACTACTAAGAAACGCTGGGATTTCTTCTTTAGGAGAGAAGAGGTAGCATTTGGCTGAGGATATCTAATAGGGGATTGCTGTGCAGCACCCTTGGTCCATCCCAAAACTCCCATCAAAAGCCAGGAGCTGCCTGGACATGGTGTCAGAAGAAGGTCCGTATCCCAGGATGGGTCATTCCCAGACCCACTAAAAATCCCTTCTAAGTGGTAGCAGCAATACAACAGTGCCCCAGAGACCTTTCCAAGCATGTTAAGAGGGAGACCTGCCATAGGTGCCAACCCCAAGTGTCCAAGATGAACAGAGGGACCAACCCGCTGCTGAAGGCTGTGCTATCCATCCACAACCAGCTGCCACTCCTCCTTTGCAGACCAAGCCAGTGGTTTTCTATACTTTTATGGCACATAATGAAAACCTGTAAAGAAACATCACAGTTTAGCCACTCTTGTCTTCCCCACATCTTCTTTTCTGCCTCTGTCAATTACTCCACACAGAGATAGTGTTTTCCCCAAAGTATCTGCTCCTGGCTACAGCACTGGGCAGAGTTTGAAGTCAAGCAGGTTTTTGGGCTGGCATCTTAACTTTAATGTGGGGTTTTTTTGTCTTTCATGTTTCCTGTCCTGGTGTTAGAGACTCGAGCACAGATCTTACCAGTTCATCCATGGTGCTTACTATGGCCAGTGAAGCCCCATGGCCTTGCAGCTTTCCTGACGGGTGGTCCAGTTGCCCTCCACTTCAGAAAAATAAGATTTTCTTTGGAAACTAAGCCAGGTGTCTGGGCACACATTGGAGGAATCTGGGTGAGGAAAATGGAATTCCAAAAGAAACTGAAAAAGAGAAAGCCAAGTGAAATGTGTGAGCAGTCCTAAAAAGCAGAAAAATGGGATTTATTATTTTTCTTCCTAGAAACTGGGAGAATTGAGGATGATGCTCATGGGAATGGTGTGATTGAGGGAGGAGCCAGGTACCTGGATCACAGCCTAGGGAAAAAATGGAGACTGAAAACTGAAGCAAGTTTTGCTTGAGAAACATCTCTTGGTGATGGGAAAATATCGGGAGATGGAGAGGACTGCAAAGCTGGAAGGCAGACTAGATGGTTATGTTGTATAGAATGTTTAAAGCTGTGACAGAGGATGTCATGCAAGTATAATGCACATTTTACAAAATATATATAATGTATGTGTTTATACACAGGATGCTACATCTTGGTTGAGCTGATTTTTCACTGTTTTCAGTATGACCAGGAGTCACCTCACTGGGAAAAGAACTAAATATTCTTAACAGTTTCCTGCAGAAATAAAAAATATTGATATGAAATTACAATATTCCATTGTTTGTTCAGCAAATGTGTTATCATTAAATAGTGTTGAAAGACAGTCACCGTAACTTTTTAAATGTATTTGCTCCAGACAGACAGCATGTAGTAAAAAGACATTATGTAATTTGGCCAACCAATCATACAGCATGACAGCCAGTGTCCTACTAACTGAGGGTGTAAGTATCCATACATTACAAGCAAAAACGAGATGCCAATTCCTCAGGGACAAGGCACAACACTCAAAATTTGAAAGCTCTGCCTTTAGTGAAAGCTTTGGCTTTAATGAAAGCATGGTGTTACCATGGTGGAAGGCCCAGTATACCAACACTAATCAAATGGGGGAACCTGATGGAGTGGAATCCTACTTGGAAGTACAGCTCAAACGATAGCACTGCAGCAGTGGATAATAAAACTTGCATTGATTAACTCATTTGCCTTACATATATGTGCAAAGTCCTGTTTTGTCCACTATGGAACTCACTGATGTAATGCAGGTGCTGTTGTCTGAATTCTGAGATTGCCAGCCAGCCAGCCATTACACTGGTGCCTGTGTACAAAGGTGGGTGCAGATGACAGGGGAAGAAAGATATCCAGGGTTACCCTCACAAGATAAAATGTGCTAGGGAATCTGCATATGTGGATAGGAAGAAATTAAGTACCCCAGATTACCATGACAACAAGATAAGATGTGCTTGAGACTCTGCATACCGAGATGAGGGACATGAACTATCCTGGGTTACCACAGTAAAGTCTTCTCAAGCCCTACACCACACTTGCTTCTAGTTCTTCTCTTCCTTCAGAAGCCCATTAACTGTGTTCTGACTGAAGGAGGTCAGCACTGCTCCATATACGTGGCACAGCCAGATAGAGGATACTTTCAGAAGCTCCCAGCATAGGAGGCAAGCTATACAGTACACTGTCAAGTATCTGGCTTAGAAAATACAGCAATGGCTTTGCATTCCTGAAATGAGACAATAAGTTGATCACAATGGCTATTCTGCTAGAAAATCTGCCCCTGCCTTCACTTGGATGGGTTCTGTGTTTTCACAGAAGCAAAGACATGTATTCACTTCTAATCATACAGAAAACAAACCCTGCAATTGGCAGTTTCCAAACAAAACAATGGTACAAAGTAGGCAATTTTCAAAACAAGCTAATAATGAGACTAATATGTTTAATCCTATTCCAAGTTTCATCTTTTCTAGTCACATTACTTGTTTGCCTTTCTAATGGATTCCAGCTTTACAATAACCAGGCACTCCTCTGTAATTTTTACATGCAAAAAGAAAGGCAATAGTCAGTTTTGCCATATGAGGTCTGATTTTTGATGTAGAAAGGACATAGGCAGGCACTGGTTTGTCTCCTGAGGAGTATACTTTGTTTTTCTGAGTTTTTGGGTTTTTTTTAAATTTAGAAAGCTAAAAGAAGACAACATACCCTACCATACACAAAGTAAGCAAAATCTCCAAGCTGGATATTTTTGCAGAGCCAAACAACATTGAGAAGAAAGAAAACACCTATAGTTTGAATCATGAAAGGTATGTAGGCACTATACAGAATAAAGAACAGGTGTTCTATAGGACCAGAATAGACTGATGAGACTATTATATCCTTTGGCACTATTTAAAATAGTCTCATCCCTTTCAGAGTTATTACTGAACAGTCTTTTCTGTCCTGACACATGAAGAAAAAATCTGCTACTCAGTGAGGACAAACAAACATTATACACTACACCTAGGTACCTGACAATGTGATACCCACAAAGCTTGCACAAAAGCAACCATATGAGAAGATGAGCATTCTCTGTACTAGCCCAGATTCCCCCCCCCCCCTCTTTTTTTTTTCTTTTGCCTTGGCTTTTATGTAGAGATAATAATAGTTTCTATCAATTTGGTCTTTGCATCCTCCTTTTCAGTATCACTGATGCTTTTGAACCAAGAATGACATCACAAATTACCTTTTATTATAACAGTAACCCTTAAAAGCAAAAAGCAAGGCAGAAAGGGAAAGAAAGGAACCTGAAGCAAGCATTTTGAAATACAAATACAAAATGTACAAGCAGTATTTATTCCACAGGGAACATAAAGTATATTTTTAATTATAACAGAACAATAACCAATTTTAACAAATTGCCTGCAGTTTTAGAATATATACGAATCCTCCATAATCACTGACCTCAACAACAGCCCTCATCTGCCACCAAGTGTCATTTTGCCTTTTTCCTATCTTACAAAAGCACACAATATGAAGCCTGAAGAAGGCTATCTGCCAAGATGAATTCTACAATATTATGTGTTCTAGTTGAATGTCACCAGTAAACCAGACTGCTGTCAGAAAACAAGAAAATTAGAGTGAAAAAAACTAAAGAAACATGACTATAACAAATTATTCAATAAGTCTAATCAGAAAAGTGTTGTTTTTTCTCAAGTATGTACCTAACAAAATGATGAAGTACAAGGAAATAGCACCTGAGGAGATCCTTAAATCTGTAAGGGAGAGAAAACTGGGGAGCATGGCTTAAAACTAAAATCTAGTAATATTCTTTACAGTCTCAAATTGTCATGTGGGAAAATATTTACTTACCTATTACCTGAAGAAACAAGCTGAGTTAATTCAAACATTATTACATTACGTGGGAGATTAAAAATAAACTATAGCAATGAGGCTGAATAAGTAGAATAGATTGACTGTTTATGCCTGGGACAGTCATCAAAAACTAACCTTACAGAAAAGGATGGAGGACAGATAGCAAAGGAATCAGAAGAGTGGACAACTGATAGAGGAGAAAGAACATAGATGTAGAGCTACTTTCTACTTTGTTTCCTCAAATATTTCTTCTAATATTATTATTAGACGGAGAAGATAACTCTCTGTGGTTGACATCTGATGGATTTATAAGACATGGGGACAGTCAGTGGCTTCTGCTTGACCTGTTGATTTTACAAGAATGGCTTGCTCCAGAAAGACAAAAAAATGAAATCAAACAAGAATAAAGGAATTCCAACTAAATTGAAATGGTCTCATCATAAGGGATGAAAATATTTTAAATAAACAAAACACCTGCTCTTGTAGTCTGGCCAAATTTGTAGTAGTAACAAAACAGAATGTAGAGAGGCCATTGTTATAAATAATTTTTTTTTCTCTCTCTCCATGCCCCTACAAAAAATAGATAAGATTTTGACTTTTAAAAGACTGTTTAATCATAAAACAAATGACTTGTCACAGACTTCAAAATAAAGAATTAATGATGGAAAAATTAAAAGCAGACAGTTGCGTTAGCCAGTGCTACACTAGATGTCAGAACACAAACTATCTAAAAAATGGAAAAAATCATGTAATTGACTTGAGGGGAGCTAGAGGAGGCTGACATTCAAAGGGCTCAATTTAGAGCAACATACAAGGGGATCAATATGTACCAGGTCATGTACTTTAGAAAGAATATCAGACGTGGACACACTATGTGAATACAAGGACCTATTTTATCAGCTTTAGTTATTCGATTATTCAAGCATTTTAAAAATCATACGTACTTTCTGGGATTCCATTTACTGCAGAAGAAAGAATCTATGGCACTTTCAAACACCCTCAGGAAAGCAGTAAGAAGTAAATTAATTCATTGTAACACCAACTAATCAAACAACCTAGAATTCATAGGAACACCTTTTATCTATTCAAAATAATACCCCTATTCTTTATCAAGCTGCCACTAAGCAAAATCAAACTTAACTAGTATAATATATATCTATGATTGTGTATTTTAAGATGTAATTTAAATGAGGGAAAAAAACCCCAAATACGAAATTTCATATTCATCCATACCTGCATCAACTTCAGAACAGTCTGTACTTTGGAGGAAAAAATTATGTTTACAGTGTCATAAGTGAAATTCTGTGAACTGTAAAAGAGCAGCACCACAAGTACAATTAGGAAATTTATGTCTGGAAAACACTAGAGTTCTTGGCCAATCCTACAGGACACACCTCAAAAGAAAAAATTAAAAGTCCTAAATGCAAATACCTTAAAGCATGAGTGATTTTCCACAGAGATTATGGACAAAGGAGAAAATATAAGGAAGTTTTCCTTTATGTAAAGCTTGTCTGAATATCTTATAAGAATAAAATTAGTTACAATATCACCTTGTTATGATCATGTTCTTTAAAATTATTAGACTTCTGATCAGAAAATGGCTAGGGAGTTTCATTGCATAGAGACCCAAGACTTACGTGTTCCAAGTTGTATTCACCTGTGACACCGCAGACCCTGACAAAAAGTATAGTTTGTAGCTTCCCCATGTAGTTTTTCATTTACGTAAATAATAACCACAGGGTAAAAACAATCATGCCACTCAAAAGAAAGGTCTCTTGTGAGCCAGATGTAAAGAATTTTGGAGAAACACACAGGTAAAAAGAGTGTTTTGAAAAAGAATGGAGAAGACCCAGAAACAAATAAAGAAATATACTGTTCCTCTAAACTTCCTGTATTCCTGTTTTTCAATGGCATCAGCATAGGCTTGCTTGTCAACAGACATAATCCCTCTGTCCTGTATCACTTTTTAAAAACCAAGTTTCAAACACAAAATAACATGTAATAACATACAGTAAAGTACAGGAAAAACAGTGGAGACTCCTGTTCTCACCAATTTCAGGTGCTAGAGTGACATGTAAAGTGGCAGCAGAACCACTCATCTATGATTTATTTTGATCTTCATTTTCATCACGTCTGCAAAATCTTGAATAGCCATATTAGAACTGAGGTATCACATCATTCCGGAACAACCATATGTGAGTCAAAATAAAATCAATTACTCTCATATACATTGTTGCCATGTGAACTGTCCATCTGAGAGATGACCTCTCATCACCATTTCTGTCAACACTCCAGATCATAAGATCTTAAAGAAATGGTCATTTCTAGAAATGGGCTAAAGGCTGCATCTTATTGAGATACATGTGAAACAAGAATAACCTATCAGTTGTACAGAAAAATAAGATCGTTGATTAATTACAGCTTGTAAAGGGCTTGACACATCAGTTTTTAGCCCAGGGCATCCAACAAACGAAAATCCCCTTTTCAAAGCAAACCTCATGAGACAAGAGGGAAAACAAGAAGAGTGCATTAATCCTTTGTGTTGATCCAAAATGCAAAAACTGACAAAAATATTGTGTTTCTTAGCCTGAAACACACCAGGAAACGTAACCTTAGGAAAGGAAAAGATCATTTACATGATCATGCAGTCTTACATGTGTGCATCAGTCCAAATCTGCAGTATCCTGTCTCAGAGGGGACTCACTGGCCTTTGGCTTTATTACTGATAGTCTCAAAAGGCTGCCAGATTAACGTCTATCATTGGGAGTTCTCTCGTTTTGTATTTTTAACTTTTATCATTCCATGTAACAGGGACTGATTTCATAGATGTTAGCATTACATGTGGAGAAACATTTGATTCCTGCAAAGGAATGATTGAATGAAAATCACTGTTTTTATTCTTATATCTCACGAGGGACCTGTTATGATAAACATACAAGTATTATTCATTTGTGCCACAGCACCAATCTCTTCATTAAATATTTGTCACACAGCAAGAAGCTTCTCCCCTCCATTTAATCTTACCTTTTTCTTGCACACTCTTTCTAGCAGATTTTATACCTGCGACTCCAAAGAACCAGTCAGTGCCTCCTGTTTGGAGGAAGAGCTAAATAACCAACCCATGGGTGATAAATTAGGGCTACAATGACGGCACATTTTAATCTTCATGGGGGTATTATCACTGCAAAGGTATGGCCTCATTTTATGCTAACTTCCATTCTCAGATGCAATCCAAGCTATTGACAACAGACAGCACTCCAGGAGCTCCTAGCACTGAAGGCCCATATATATTTATACATTTATGTGCACACATGTAGTTTGTCAAGGCCTGTGCGATGGCCTTCGAGGCAACTGGCCCTCCACCAGCACTGAAGGGGCAGGGGCAGAGGCAGGGACAGGAGCAGCAACAAGGGCAGCGGCAGGGAGAGGGGAGGGGA
>WBMV01002640.1:9614-52126 GCA_013396655.1 Campylorhamphus procurvoides
GCTGCTCCTGCTCCCGCCTCGCTCCCCGCGGAGCGCCCGGCACGGCCCGCGGATCCGGAGCCCAACCAGGGGGGCCGGGGCAGCGGTGCCGCCTCTGCTCAGGTGAGCGCAGGGGCGGGTAGGGCGGGGCGGGCTGGCCAGGGCCTGACCCTCACCCTCACCCTCACCCTGNTCAACCCCGGGTGCGCCGCCATCGCCGGGACGCTGACGGCGGAGCAGCTGGAGCGGGAGCTGCACTGCCGGCCCGCCGCCGGCACCTAGCGCCCGGCCGGGGGAGCCTGGCACGGGCCGTGTTCCTCTGCACAGCGCCGCCGGAGCCCCAATAAAGCCGTAGCAAAGCCTGCGCTGTGGTGTGGTTTGGTGGGGGCCGGGCAGCTGCGGTGGAGCGGCCGCGGGAGGCACGGCCTTGGCGCGGCTGTGGCTGCCAGCGTGTCAGCTGGAGGGTTGCGGCTCCCGAGGAGCTTTGCCATAGGGAGCAGAAAAGCCGGGGTTTGGCGACACCTTCACTAGAGCGGGCTTGTCCCAGCGCTGGCTGGACCCCTCTTCCTGAGGAAAAGACGTGAAGAAGCGCTGTCCACGTATCTAAAATAGGCTGCTTCAGTTTGCACTCGTGTCTTTCATCTAACACAAACATCTGGTTATAATGCAAACTCCCTGTTTGCGTCATATTACAGTTTTCATCATTTGTAACATAAGCAAAAAAAAGACTCATTCCTGGCAGGTGTACTTGTATGATCCACCACTATTTTTAATATATAGGTCATTACATTTAACCAGATCTGCCCAGCGAAGTGGTAGAGTCACTACTCCTGAAAGCATTCAGAAGATGGGTGGACATGGCACCTGAGAACATGTTTCAGTGGTGAACATGGTGGTGCTAGGTAGGCAGTTGAGCTTGAGGATCTTAAATGTATTTTCCAGTATTAACGATTCTGTGATTCCATGACATCATTAAATCATAGTGAAGAGAGGATGCTAGAACTTGTGTCTCTGAGTACAAAGTTGAGAAGAAAAGTTACAAATTGGTCTTTCAAATCCTGTTTCATAATGCCTTTTCTAATTTTAACAGTTAAGCACAGTGTTCAGGCCTGACTTACCACAAATTTCATCACTGGTTGTGGAAACAAAGTAGAGTTTTGAATTTAACTGGACTTGAAAAATATTAATAGATTAAAGCACACATAAAATGGTAACACTGCTAAGCTTCTCTCAGGAGCTTGAGCATCCTCCAGTAGCTCTCCACAGCACTCTCACAGCTTCTGTCTTAAGCTGTTGTATAATTGCCAAATTCTGCTATTTAAAGGCAAGCATAGAATTTTGTGCTTTGCACATATTCCCAGGAGAGCCTGTTCCACTGCCCAACCACCCTCTGGGTGAAGCACCTTTTTCTAATATTCAACCTAAACCATTCCTGACACAACTTCAGGCTGTTTCCTCAGATCTGTCACTGGTCACTACAGAGAAGATATCAGTGCCTGCCCCTCCTCTTCCCCTCATGAGGAAGTTGTAACTGCAATGAGGTCTCCCCTCTGTCTCCTCCAGAGGAGAACAGAACAAGTACCCTCAGCTGCCCCTCACATGGCTTTCCCTCAAGGCCCTTCACCATCTTTGCTGCCCTCCTCTGGATGCTCTCTAAGAACTTAATATCTTTCTTACATTGTGGTGCCCAAAACTGCCCACGATATTCAAGGTGAGGTCACCCCAGTGCAGAGCAGAGCAGGACAATCCCCTCCCTTGACAGGCTGGTGATGCTTTGCCTGATGCCCCCCAGGACATGATTTCCCCTCGTGGCTGCCAGGGCACTGCTGACTCACATTCAGCTTGCCGTTGACTGGGACGCCCAGGTCCCTTTCCATGGCACTACTCTCCAGCATCTCCCAGTCTGTCTGTACGTCCAGGGTTGTCTCATCCCAGGTGCAGAATCTGGCACTTTCCCTTGTTGAACTTCATATTGTTGTTGATTGCCCAGCACTCTAATTTGTTGAGGTCTCTCCTCAGGGCCTCCCTGCCTTTGGGGGAGTCAACAGCTCCTCTCAGTTTTGTGTCATCTGCAAACTTCCTTTATATCCCTTCCAGTTCTGCATCCAAGATATTTATGAAATTGCTGAAGAGCACAGGGCTCAAAATGGAGCCCTGCAGAACCACACTAGTGATGCTGCATGTTGGTTTTGATTTAACACAGGCTCTGCAGGTTCAAAGGCCTCTTTGTAGTGGGCACAGAGTTGCAAATTCAAAGCTATTTCCTCGGAAGAACCATCAATTATGAATCTTTCTATTCTTAAAAAGTATTCTAATTACAGGGCAAGAAGTAGTCAGATGATATTCAAAACACCTGTAAACAATGTAATTTTGTGAGTTGAAACTTTATTCACAATGATAAAAATAAACCAGCATATTTTTTATGGGGAGTTGATAATCAGACATCCTGTACAGTTCGATTTTGTGGGTGTTTTTGAAACAAAGAAATACATGCAAATAAATATTAAATATAAGGTAAGATTCATGAAATTATAACACTTCATAGCAGCAATGCTGGAAATAAAGTTTTCACTTGCTATAAACTCTAGTTGCATTATGTCCAGATGGATTTATAGACTCTTGTATTTAATGCTTCATGAAACAAGTTACAATAGGTGAGCATGAAGCCGGAAGGCACAAGAAATAAAACCTGACACAGTTCATCTGTTCCAGTGCTTTGTGTTGGTTTGCTTATTTCATGCTACTCAAATAAACGTACATTACACATTTTGAAATAGAGATGGCATGAATAACAAAGGCTCGTAAAAGGTTTTACTGCTGTAAATAAAGTATGATGGAGAAACTGGCATTGAGACCTTGCTCTGTCTAAATACACAAATACTGTAATTCTGCTTTGGTGGTAATTACTTTCACTGAGTTATTCTTAGAGGGGATTTAAAAAGGTTTGAAGAAGTGAGAGCTTAATCAGAGAGGAAAAAAAAATTCCTTCACAACCCTCTCCTTGGCTAAGACCTCACTTGTTACCATATTTTTCTCTTGTATTCCAACAAGGCAGAAGTTACCAAAGTAAGTTTGATATCTGGTGCTGGAGCTATTCTTGTGGGCCCAAAGCCCTCCGTTCTCAAATGATGGACAAGAAGAGCCTACTAACTCCAAAGCATGTCAAGCTGTTGAAAGAATCTTGTGACAGCAACTAAATACACATTTGTTACCCCACATGGAAATGCTCTCTATTCCTATGTCTTTCCTCTTTCATTACATGTTTTTTTTCCCAGCATAGTAGTAAGTTAAAACACCTCTGTAACTTCCTGTTGCCATAGCAAAACTATCATCTTATTAACAGCTGCGCAAGCAGCAGAAACTTTTTTCCCCAGGTTTGCATGCAACTAAGCAGGGCCCTGGAAAACTAGTATCCACTCTTGAATATCAGTGAGTGAAATTATTCCCTCCAGTGTGCATTATCCTACAGCTGTAGATTTTATCTGTCATGCTGCCTTTTCACCTACCAGTGGCTATTGGGTTTTCTTTTCTACTCAGAGCACATCAGGGTAGATGTTAGATAGAAACATCAAGCATAATCTCTACATATAGGAAGCTAATTAAATTTTAGGACAGCAGTTAACATCTGCATGTGGTAGTCAGGTATTGTATTGATGGTCACACAACACAGAAGCTAGTTATTAAATTTACAGAAGAACCTGAAGTTCTTCATTCCAAAGTCAGCTCTGCAACTGACATTAGGGAGGGAAGGCCTGGAAATGGCCCACATAGAAGCCAGCATGCTAAACATACATAAGCCAGCCTGAGAACTGTGGTGGATTTCTACAAACATGTCTGACTTTTTCCCTGGAGCTCAATTATGAGCATTGTAGCAGAAGAAGGTAACACATCCTCTCTTAATTCAATTCTAACCTGGTGATTGCAAAACTAATCCACGCTGTTGGCAATTTGGATTCTAATAAAATGATTAAATAATCCCATGCAAAGCAATCTAGCTTCAGGCAGGAAAGATGCTGAATTGCATCCCAGAAAATCCAGTCCATTTTCTGGGCAGCAGGGGCTGTGAATGCAAGTGCAAAGAGACCCAAAAATTGGCAGGGGGTGGTGGTGTGTTATTTCTGCTGAGTATTTCTTAACTACTGTGCCATGGAAGCTACTTATTAAAAGACGTCTATGAACAGGGAGATTCTCAGGGCTAGTCTTTGGCATTTTGGCTCTTTGTTGTACAGGGAGCCCAAGTAAAAGCTGAGTAAAGATGTGTAAAGCTTGTTACTAAGTGATGCAATGGGTCACATCCTGCTTGTAAAGGTACCTCTTGTTTTTCCCCAGCAACTCCATCAGGGAGGGGAACACTACACATTGCAGATGCAGTCACTGCATGAGCCCTCACTGTTTTAAACTGCCAGATAAAGCTCATGATGTTCAAGATAGCAGGGTTTGAGCCTTTTTTTTTTTTTGGAATCCCACTGATGGGAAGCAGGCAGGTTCAGGAGGAGGACGGCTGCCCACCCTGGGTGGGAGCTGTCCTTGGTTCTGGGACCTGTGCCCTATGCAAGGGCTGCCTTCCCACACCCAAGTGCAACTACCTCCTGCGTGGAGAAATGGACCAAGACTGGAGGAGGAAAAAAAGAGCCCACCATGCCAACTACCAAATCTTTTCAATGATGTGAGGTCTTCTAGGACCAGCAGTGGCCGCAAGCTGACTTCTGTGTGTTTGCACCCACATGAAACAGAGTAAAGTTTAGACAGAAAACATTCTCTTGAAGCAGAAGTCATTATCCCATCTCTATGTACCTGTCTGCCCACCGGAAAGGCCAAGTACCACTTACAACAGAAGAGCGGTGCATTCAGGGGACAGTTCTATCCATGTCAACAGAGGTAACATGGACCTAATTCTAGCAGACAAGGCCCCTAACAGATACTGGGTTTGGTCCTTTATTTTTTTTTTCCCAAGTGACGCTTCAAAAGAGCCATCAGAAGTGTTCAGGTGTTTACCAAACTATCTGCTGGAAATTGCCAGACCTTCAGGATGCTGTCATTCACCTACCCAGAAAACAGGTTAGCATATTTTCAACTTCAACTTAGCGAAACTCCTACTACAAAACTGATTCTTCCTAAAATGCAAGTTGTGTCCCACTAAATTATTTTTTTTCCTATAAATGGTGATGGCACCTTACCCTATCCCCATAAAAGTCTAAATGTATTTTTTGGCAATAATCATATTCTGTATCTTTGTAATTTAATCAGTCAATCACTCAGCTCGCCCACTCAACAGTAACAAGCCATTGACCCTGTGGTTTCAGACTGGATCAATGCTGTGCTTAAGTTTTGGATACCTGGAGGCCTTGTGTGCAAATGGGAAGAAACTCTTTTAACTTACTTTAGATGTGATCAATTTTTCCTCTGATGTGTTGATTACATTAGCAGATTGCTCTCCCTAGAAACCTTTGTCCAACAGCCTGCAGGCAATGAACAGCATATGCTTAAGTTTCTTGCTGGAGATGGCATACTTAAGCCACTTGCTTGGGTATTTAAGGGTTTTCTGGTATATCATACAGTTCATTATTCTCAGTCTGATTCACCTGCAGAAATCTCAGCTGAATGTGGCCTGACAAGTGGCAGCATAGACACTACTGCCTACTGTGCCTCCGCTACTGATGCTGTTGGCCGGACACTTCAGAGGTTTCATACTGCTGTCTCTCTGGACATACAAATGTTCCAATCTCCAGCGCTCCCAGCTTTTCCGAAATTCCATCTGAACCTAGGAGAAGCAAAGAAGGAAACAAAAGGAATGAACGTAGAACTAATTAGCTCTTTAAATGACTACATTAGAAATGAGTAAGGGGGAGGGGAGAGGGGGGAAGAAAAAAAGATACCACACTACTGGGAAAAGCTGGAAATGCTCTAAATCTGCAATATTATTACTTCAAATTATCCAGTTATCTTATTAGTCCATGGTAGGGTATTTCACATTTTAAAAAAATGACATTAATTTTTACTTGTAGAAATAAAGCTCTTTTATGCACCAGAAAATCTTGCCTTCATTATTTTACTCTAAATTGTTTTCACCTGCAATACTGATTGTACTCTGTGCCCTACCAATACTAACAATTAAGTTGATGTTGCTTATCAGCCACGAAATGTCTGAAGCTTTGCTTCCTGCTCAATACTGTGACCACAGGTATTCTTAAGAGTTCTGTTCTAACTTCTGGTTTTAAACTTTTAAACATTATTATGTCCTGGACTATTTTTGTTCTTTGAATATTTATGTAAGATTTTTTTTCCATAGATAAATGAAGATTTATTCAGACTCGAAAGCAACAATTAAGCTTCCCCCTGTTTAAACAGCAATTACGGTATCTCATTCCACCTACTGGCTTTTTTTTAAAACAACAAAGTATACTTTTCTAGTTACAGGTTCTGCGTTAAATTCTGTACTCATTTGGAAGTTTATCCAGGGTCTTTTAACTGCTACACAGCAAAAGAATTTAGATCTTCCTGTTCCATGGGCAAAATTGTTGCCACTTGACCGAAGTAAGAACCTCCATTAGCTTTTAAAACATAAAGCAGAGAACAGAAAATTGAACACTTGTACTCTAGATAGGAAGGCAGGAGTACAACTACGGTAATCAATTCATTATGGTGTGTACTTCAGCCTGGAAATAAGTTCACTGTAGGATCTGGTACCGACCACCAGGAGACAACAGGTTGATGGCAGGTTCAGCACAGACTTGTCATCATACCCAGGCTGCTGAAACCTTTATACACTGAGAGAAACTTCCTAGGGAAGCAGCTGCTGTATGCTGTCTCCTCTGCTGGTTCACTGTGAAATACTGAATCTGGGAGGCAGCCCTAAAAAATGAGCAAAGCATTACATAACTAATTGTCTTCCCTTGTTTGGTACCTCTATCAGTGCTTGTCAGCTCTGGGCTACTAGCACTGAATATTGTCCTGATGGGAACCAGCTGCACCTCTGTGTTTCTGACAATAGAATCTGTCCCTCCAGTATCACAACCAAATGAGTCAGCAGGAAAGATGCTGAGATGGAAGCTTGCATTTTACCATGGTAAGGGGGAGTTGTTGTGTTAAAAGGTGCACAGAGATATCAGAGAAAGACAATGTGTCCGGGATGGCTTGGCACTGAAGAATGAGGGAGACTGGCCAGATAAAGACAGAAATGCAGGAACCACACTGTCTGCAGGAGAAGAATTGACCATATTGCCACCCCTTGGCACTTTTTCTGGGCTTGCAAAACAGCAGGCAGCACTGGAAAAAGGCTGTTGTAGACATTTATAGGCAAATCCTGAACAAAACCATGAATGTACTGACAGAATAAGTCAATGAGCAATAGAAATAGGTACCTTCAAGTCACTCAAAGGGAGGAAATGAGTCTACTCTGGCTGGACATAACAGGCTAGAGCAATGACACAAACAGCCTGCAAGACTGAGATAAAGTGAATGGAAGACCTGAAAAAAAGACTGTAGGAATGGACCTATCTTAGGAATGGATCTGAGTGACAGAATATCTGTTTTTTTTTTCCAGAGGTTAGGAAAAGGGTAGGGAATAGCTCTGCTGTCTGTGTTGAAATGAGCCTTTGCCTAGAGAGCTACAAATGTATAACCAAGGAAATAAGTTTATTTTGCAAAGAGGCAGATCTTGAGCACAGAAGTAGACCTACAGATCTTTCAGCAAAATAACTATCCTAGTAACTTCCACGTGTTGACAAGATTTCCACAAATAAGCTATACAGGGAAAATGAAACCCAGAACAAAGCTCCCACAATATGCTGATTTTGGCTGGGTAAAGTTAATTTTCTTCATAGTAGCTAGTATGGGCCTGTGTTTTGGATTTGTGCTGGAAACAGTGTTGATAGTACACAGATGCTTTTGGTTTTGCTGATAAATGCTTACACAGTGCCAAGGCCTTTTCTGCTTCTCATCCCACCCTGACACCAAGTAGGCTGGGGGTGCACAAGAAACTGGGAGAGCACCTGCCTGGTGATGGGAAGTAGTGAATGCATTCCATGCTTTGTTTTACTTGCATGCACAACTTTTGCTTTACCTGTTAAACTGTCTTTATCTCAACCCACAAGTTTTCTCAGTTTTGCTCTTCCAATTCTCTTCCCCATCCTACTAGAGGGGAGTGAGCGAGTGGCTGCATGGTGCTTAGTTGTTAGGGTTAAATCACAACACGTGAGAAAGGGGAAGAAGAAAAATGTTTATGTAGGATATTTTGAAAGAGAAGGGGAAGAGATAGGATAACTTGAAAAAGATGGTGATGGAGGTTAAAGGTGGAGAAGACTTCTCATAGAGATCAGTTGACTGAGCTTAATGCAGCTAACGGGAAAGGATGTTGACAGTGTGGCAATGCATCTGGAATGATTACAAAGAAGTGAAATTTTGGCAAAAAAAATAATCTCAACAAATCACAGTGCAAGGAAAGCAGGTCTGAAATGGAGCTGATGGAAGAGTTTAATGAATAGTCTGTATGGAGAATGAAAAGAAATTAAAAGCAAAAGGGAGGATTGGGCAGTATTTCAAGAATTCAGGACTCCTGGCATCAGGACAGATTCTTTAAAACAGAAGTGAGTGAAGTGTACTTCTATAGGGATAGGATGGAGGCAAAAAGTAGAACCAAGACTACAGAGAATCAATCCTGAACCATCTTAAACTAACTGGTGGAAAAAGGCAGCAGGTTTAAAGGTTTAAAACTTTATTATAGAAAGCAGTACTAACTGCAAAAAAACTAGTCATATTAAGTGAGCTTATTTTGCAAAGAACACTGGTGCTAACAGGCAGTCTCATGATACCCTTCTGTTGGCTTCAGAGCAAGTTCAGAGAAAATCCAGAATCTTTCAGGTGAAATAAGACTGAAATATGAACATATTCTAATAGTTTTCCAGAAGCAGATACTAGGAAAGGATAATGATATCATTTCTAGCTAAGTTTCTACTCTTGATCTAGGCAGCAGGACTTGCAAAGAACTTTCATTCTGTATGGAGCCAATGAGTCACAGACAAAAATAAAATATAGACTACACTGCAAACAAGGATATTCTTTGGACATATGTAGTGTGTCAGAAGACAAACAGTTTCTCATTTACCTTAGGGAAAAATTCTCATATAGTTTAGAAAAGAAATAGAAAAGACTTTACTTAATAAAACTCTTTACATGGATTTATTTTATGGACGCTGATGACTGGACTTGACAAAACCCTGCTCCCTTCTTTTAACAAGAGTTGGAACAAGCTGAATAATTCATCCTGGATTGTCTGTCAGTGAAGCTGAGAACAACGTGGTTAGATTTTATGAAGTGCATTACAAAGGCAAGAGAATTATAGTAACAAGAGATTTGGAGGAAACATAGGTAGGTTATTACAGAGTAAGCTCCCTCAAATGAAACAAGCCTACTTGTTTCAGGGTTTGTAGTAAAGTCTGGGCTATGATGTAACTTTGCCCTAATATCATGTGAAGGAAATTATTGGGCATTACTCATAGGAGGCCTGTCTGCAGCTGCCCAGGGGATGTATGGGCAAATGCCAAAGTGAATCAAAAGAAATACATACTGCACCAGCAGGCAGTGCTGCATTTCAGGATTAAAGTACACATGTAAAGCTGTACAAGGAATTTGTAACAAATGTTCTCCAATTCATGCTTGAGCAAAGCCTGCTGCTATGCACCTGACTTTCATAAGCAGTACAATTAACAGATTCACTTAAAAAAAATCCTACTCACAAGCTACGAAAGTAAACATTCTCCTGCAAGATTTAATTCAGGATGCCTGCTGCTTCTCTGTTGACTCCAGCTTGGCCAGAATGACACAAGTAGCACATATTTCCACTGATTCTCAACAGGTGATCTTGAATTACCATGTCATGGTTAAAAGCAGATTTAGTGTGAGTGTTAAACACACTGATGTTCATTTAATTTAATAATGTACTGCCAAATGAGTAGTGTTTGTTTCCCTTGCAAACCTGGATGATGAAAGAATTAATGAATAATAATAATCACTTTGAAAGTAACATGGAGATTTCTGCAATACTGAAATTGAATGATACCCTTCCCCGCAACAGGGCTGGGATTCAGCAGGTACTCAAAGCCAAAGATACATTTCTTCTGGGCATTATGGGAGAGCTCACCAGTCTGTGAAGTTCAGTTTTAATGAGAGGGTGATGATGCCTTCAAGAGCTGGGCCACAGGGAAACCAAATGAAACCAAACTGTACTTCAATAGTCATAAGGATTCTCTAACTTTGCCAGGAGGCTGAGCTGAGTTCACAGAATGAAAAGGGTTCCACTCTCACATTCACCAAAACAAGCAAATAAGAAACACTATAAGACACATTAAATTGAGCAGCTATAATTCTTAAAAAAAGAATTCCAACAGTGCAAATTATACAATTGTGAGAAAGACAATTTACGAGACTCCACATCTACAAATAGTGACCCTAAATTATACTGCCTGAATTCCTTCCAACAACATTTGTCTGTTGAGTTATCCTGTGTAGCTGTGCAGGGAAGAATCTGTAAAAAAAAAGTGAAACTCCTGAACAAGGACAATTTAGCAGTTCAAGACCATTTTCAATTTCCTTTTCCTATAGTGCATGCTGATAAGGCAAATTGGAACAAATGGTGTCTCTCTTACCTCATTATTGATGAAACAGTAAAGAATTGCAACCATCAGCCCCTGAAATCAACAAAAACAAGAAGAACAGTCAGCAGAGCAGTTTCCTCACTTCACCAAACAAAACTACAGAGGTCTAGAGGCTCCACACTAGCATGTGCCTGTTAAGACTGAAAGGTGAACATAATCTTTGGTCCCTGTCAGTTCTGATGGCAGAGAAGAAGTTTGATCAAACTATGTCTCAAAGCACATGATCTCAGGAAAAATAAGTTACTGTTTTCTACAACCTGTTATTTTTTGTCAAATGATTCCTTTTCCCTTCTTTTTCCATACCTGGTTTCAAGTCATAAATGCTTCGTAAGTGAGCAATTCACAGTGGTCTTAAATACAGGTCTGTGCTTGATAAACAGGGAATGAGTGAGTGTGCAGGGAAACTAAAGGAATAATGATTTCCTTAGACAAGGAAACTCTTTTGAAATAGCCTTACCTAAGGCAACAGTTAAATAAAAGTCACTATAAGCCTATGTCCTCTTCACATGCAGTTACAGCTGTAAACAGCTACTTCTCACAGCACAGATTTTCCAAGGAGTATCAAAAACACTGGAGAAAGCACAAAATTTGCTTTCAGCAATGCCATTATAAAATTACAGGAAATCACAGACAATTCTGTTATTGCCTCGAGGTGAACCACAGGAAGTAAATATTAATATGTGGACAGGAATACCAGTTTATTGCAGTAAATTTAAGATACTGAAAATAAGAGTATGTGACACTAACATCTAAATTGGCTATTAAAAATTAGTCCTCATACTTTCCCTTTCACGTTACAATCCTGCAACATCCAGTGCTAAACTGAGAAATATAAGAAACAGGAAACATGCAAGGAATGAGAGAGAAAGGAGGACCCCAAATAGCAGCTAAAAAGTATCTTATGCACATGGGCACATTGTGAGTGCTACCTGGAACGAAGCAAAGGAGAGTTCAGTAAAAAGCTTCACAAAGCGCAGCATCCCTCTGGCATGCTCATCAGTAATGAAAGCAAAGATGACCTCATGGGTCCCCAGCAGTGGGATCAGAGTCAACGTAGACTTGGCCAGCCTAAGACCATAAAGAAAGAAAAAAACACAATGCCACTGAGTAGACCATTGTTGATCCAAATGATCATTGGGAGTCACCGTTTCTGCATTCTGCTTCTGACACACTGTCAAATTTGGTAAGTCACTGCACCACTTTGTGATGCAGGTCCTCCTCCACAGGCTGCAGGGGAAAAAAATCCTTAAAATAATTTTAGTAAGTTTCCACATGGTTTAACTGCCCCTACCCCTTCACTGCAGAGCACTTTTCGGTGAGAGCTACTCTCTGTATCCAGCTACTGGCTGTATTTCACCTGGAAAATGTTTCAAATTCAGTAGGAGGCCATATGCTTTCTTGTGTCTGTGATGTCTTCCTGCATATCTTTTTCCCCACCTGTAACTGAAAGATGACCAAAATCTACCTTGTTGATGGCTTGAAAGAAATAATCTATCAATAATACACATATTTTAAAAATATCTTGGCAAAAGGAGGAGTACTTGATATTTCTTCCCACCTCTGTAGTTTGTTAAACCTTCAAAACATTGTAACTATCTGCAACTGCAGAACTCTTTGTCAAAGCAATTAAGCTATGTTAAAACGAGATGATGGCTCCATGATTTAAAGGGCAAGTTCAAAGACACAGCTAACAAAAGGAAGAAAACAAACCAACCTGAAATAAAACATTTTTCACAAGTGAGAGAGCAACGCTCAAGGGATACAACCACAAGACAAAATTCACAAGAATGATCCTTAAGTCTCTTCTAACAGACATACACACCACCACCCAACAGAATAATGAGAAATGCTTGAGCATCACGAGAGCCTCCTGGGCCACAGAACCTATCAACATCTCACAACAACCTGTCTTGAGACAATCCAGTAGATACAAAATCACTCTTCTAGGAGGGCTGTCAGTACTTAGCAGCTCTTGTGTGCCTGAGGGCTACTGGCTGCTATTCTGAATCATGTAATCGTTCAGGTTGGAAGGCACCTCTGGAAGTCTCTGGTCCAACTCCAGTTCACAGCAGGTTACTCAAGGCTGTGTCCAGCCAAGTCTTGAATATCTCCAAGGTCCTCCACAGCCCCTCTGGGCCTCTTGTCCTGCGTCAAACCGCTCTGACTGAATTTATTTTCACCTGACATGCAATTAGAATTTCTCTTGCTATAATTTGTGACCTCTGCCCTTGTCCTTTCATTGTGACGCTCTGAAAATACTTCAGCTTCATTTTGTGTAGAACCAACATTAGCTGAAGACTGCACTTAAATCATTGCTTACTCTTTTATCCTGTGGACTGAATAAACCCATTTTGTGGCACCTGTTCCTGTGTCACTTGGTTCAGCCCCTGAACCGGTTTGGTGCAAAACTGATGCAAGACCCATGGGGTTAGAGGCAAGGGACACATTGTCTTTCTTATACTGGGGAGCTTCAACCTGTACACCAGAAGCAGTCTCACCAGTGCTGAATGGAGGGGACTGGTCACTTCCCTTGACCTTCTGGCTCTGCTCTTATGCAGCCCAGCATGCAGTCAGCCTACACAGCCACAAGGGCACACTGCTGAACCATATCCAACCTGTTTTCCTCCAGCATCTCTGGGTCTTTTGTAAAGTAGCCTTCTCCCCAGTAAGTGTCCATCCTGTACTGCTGCATGGGGTTATCACATAGCAAGTGCAAAGCTCCTGCCAGCCCACCCACTGGCCTGCCAATGTCCCTGATGCACAAGGACCCCTTAGGGATAGTGAATCAAAGCAGCTATTGAAATTAGATCGTTTACACATGCAGGTAAGCAGAAATACAGCTCTTGGCAGATCTAGGCACACCACTGCTTTGGGGAATAGTAGGCTTATTTAAACAAGCAGCTTACCAGCAAGCCTTGTGATGGAGGCTGTGCTCCACCACCACCTGCCTGGGATAGAGAGAGAAGCAGGAGGCTGATGATGAATTGGCTCTGGAGACACCACTTGGGTAAAAAACAGGGAGTTGTGTAGGTATACAGCAATCCCTTTGCTTATTTAATGAAAATTAATTGCTCTAAATGGAATCCTTGGAGAGCTCTGCCTTAAACAGGAAGCTGTACAAAGTCCTATGAATGGGATTCCCGAGTAAGTAAAATCCCCCTGAGCAAGGGGAGAAGTTTCTGCACAACTCCAATTGTCCTGTAGAGACAATGGGTTTGCTGCCACACTGAACAGTGAGCTCACTCTTCTTTAAACGAATGGGCAGCCAGGAGAGGGATGAAAGAAAGACTGTCTTGAGAGCAAAACACATTTCTCCTTTCCATACACAAGCAAATCTAAACTAGTGACTTTCTAGGGCACCTTGACTGGTCCTTGTCTAAAACAACCCATTCCAGCATAGCAGTTCTGTCTTTCCTCTGCCCAATATCTCTTCCAGTGACTTTGAGCAGAAGGGAAGGGGGAAAAAATTCTGATACAGGAATCTCTGACTACTGATCTTGTTATCCTCAGAAGCATACCAATGAACCGAATTCTTTTCAGTAAAAGACTTCTCCAAAGCTTCCACTTATAACCACTGACCTCCACACAGACCACAAAATCTATAGTCTTCATCAGAAGAAGGCTCTGTGGCTGGGTAAATTCTTTCCTAGTAAAACCTTTCTGTTTACAAAGCAGATTTTTGAACATGTAAAATGAAAAAAGATACGAACATGCACCTCTGAGAAATGGCTCATCTGCATCAAACCTTCCTGCCATGAGGGAGTCATGAGGTCAGAGGCTTTCTCCTTTGGCAGGGTAAATTTACAGTCAGACTTTTAAATGGCTTCAAGCCACAAGAACTGAAAAATTCCCCCCTTCCACAACAAATTTTATCCTGGCAAATAAAGGTCACACATATAAAAATAAAAAAAATAACAAAAAAAAAGTAGGCTTGAAAATAAAGCCTACAGCTCATTAAAACAAGTCCTTTTTTCTGCTTTGAGGTCTAAAGATGCATTAGGACTTCCGAAATTTCATGTGAGGTAAAGAAGGTAGGTAACATACAAGGCAACCTATACTGTGATGAGAATGCACCAAAATACATGCTGGGTCTAGCTTAGAAAGGCAGCAGCATTGAAATACTCAATTTCCAAGTAGCTAAGTCCAGTGTGAGTAGCAGTCCAGCTACCACAGCATGTAGCCCCACACTGGTGAATTCAATAGCTAGCTTGTTATTCCTACATTGGTTTTCAGACTGAAATACAAAAGTATTCTTCAAGATGTAGAAATGAAGGATGCAACCATGAATCTTAGCAAGGTGATTAAATAACAGGAAGAATAGAGACACGGCTCGAGTGAAGCCTGCAAAACAAAAATTGAACATTTCTGTGATAGCCCTTGATGCTTCATTTCTCTTGAAGCATCTCATACATTCAAGATTGAAAGTTTGTCCCAATAACAACTGGCATGAAGAACAAGGAGAAAAACTCAAAATGATCCCTCTATTACCTTTCTTGAGGTGAAACCTTTTATTTCTATCATTCATATTATTTTTTTTCAAATTAGAATAGGATAGGATATTTCATTTGGGAGAAACCTACAATGACCATCTAGTCCAACTGCCTGACTACTTCAGGGCTGTCCAAAATGTAAAGCATGTTATTAAGGGCACTGTCCAATGCCCCTTAAGGAGGGACAGTCCTGGGGCATTGAACACCTCTCTGTGAAGTCTGTTTCAGTGTTTTACCAACCTTGCTGTAAAGAAATGTTTCCTAATGTCCAGTTTGAAGCTCCTCTGGTGCAGCTTTAAACCATTTCCTATACATCCTATCACTGGATACCAGGGAGAGGAGCTCAGCTTCTCCCTCTCCACTTTCACTCCTCAGGGAGCTGTAGAGAGCAATGACATCACCACTCAGAGTCATTTCCTCCAAACTAGACAAGCCAAAAGTTCTCAGACCCTCCTCACAGGACATTCCTTCCAGCCCTTGCACTATTTTTGTTGCCATTCTCTGGATGCTTTCAATGACTTTAACATCTAGTACTTGCATATGCTGCATGTATTTTAAAAATACCTGCTTAATATTCATCCAATCTCATGGAAGACTGTAAAGTGACAGACATCAGGCCTTCTGTTTATCTAAACACAGGCATAACACCTGCCCTGGCTTCACTGAGGCTTTTCTGAGGACTGCCTAAGCAGTTATACCAATGTGTGACACCACACCTGGGCTTTATCAAGGGCTGTGATTTTTAACCACCTTTGTCAGTCCACTCCTTTCATGTACCTCCTTGTCTACTTCTATTTTGATGGACATGAAAAGTGTCAGACCACCATAACTCATACCTGCATTTTATGTCAGTTTTGCACATCAAATTAGCCTGTAGCTTGGAGATGATGATGCATATAACTCTGATAAAGATGAGGAAATTTACCTGGAAAAATAAAAGAAGGATTTATATAATCATTAACAGCAATAAACACAAGTGTCTAAGTACTAAAAAAAGCAGGTTTGTGTATGCATGAGTAGGTTTCTGCATCCTGCTACTCTGCAGCTGCAGAGTTTGCAACATAACTCAACTACTTGCTAAGGAATTGTGCTCTAAATACATATTGTGAAGGCACTAGTCACCTTTGAAAACACAGGCACTCCTGTCAAACCAAGCAGGGAAGTCCACCTACTCCCTGGGGAGTGAGACACAGTAAAAGTGGGGGTTGGCCCCTTTGCCTTGTCTGGAGGTTTGACACTGGCACAGTACTGTGGCTGCAGAACATGGCATTTCTACACAATGGCACACATTCTGTTGCTCTTTTCTAGTCCAGTACCTGAAATACTGTCTTCACCCACCCTGTACTACCTGCCATAGCTTTCTGCTCACTGGGGAATCAACTGGATTGCTTCAGTGTGCTGTTTTGTTATCATGTCCTGCCACTACAACATAACAGCATGTGGCCAAATTAAACAAACAAAAACGCTAGTCTGGATTTCCAGTGATAGAAGCCAATTTGGTTTCATAAAATCGCATTTCTGAATGAAAATGTCAATAGCCTCAAAGGTTATTAGCCTTTGGACATGCACGAGGGCTATGTGTGCATCTTTGTACTATATCATGTCCTGCTCTCATGGAAATCTGCCAGCGCACAGAACACGTCTCATACTCACCCCAATGGCAATGAGAATGGGCAGTCTGATGATCAACCAGTAATTCATGTTATAGTTTCTGGTCCAGCAACTGGGAAGATGACAAAAAGGAGACAAAAAGGAAAAGTTTCAGTACATTACTAAAATCTCCTGCTTTTCATTCTGTCACAGCAATGCAGGCGGAAAACAATATTAAGGACTAAATACCAGGAAAGCACATCGTGCTGACATAGAAACAGAGGCAGTTGCTTCTTAGAAACATTGAATGTTTTGTACTATTGCAGCTATCATAATCTAACTGGATACTACTCACCAGCCTCTCTTGCCCACTAATGGCTAGCTCTCTTCCACAATTTGCTATGAATTATCATCCATTAATTGTGAAGATTTATTCCATTAAAACCAAGGTCAAATTTGTCATGTGGCTGAAAGGAGAAGCAGGGGGAGGGGAATCTGTTTGAGTCAGACTTTTCCTGTGTGGTTCCTAGCCTCCTCTTTCTGCTCTAGTTTTATTTGTCCTTATTTTCAAAAAGGACCCACTAATTTCAACCAGGAGAAAGCAATTGAGGCAGCCAATTCCAGTTTCTTCAGTGCATATGCATAGGGTTTCTGGCCTAAAGGGAGTTTTGAAAGTGATAAACAAATAAAATCAAAATTGGGAGAAATAGTTTCTAACTTTTGTTGACCTGAACCCTCTGGCAAGTAAGCAGCATGCTGCAGGCAATATAATACTTCATTTTCCCCATGAGTCTCACTTTAGCTTTTTAAATTCCTGTCTTCTTGAGCACTACTGGAGAACAATGACCGGAAAAGTGATGCCTGACAGCCACAGTTTGGGATCACTTGTTTGAAGTGAACCTTACACTGAGGGGTTTGTACACCTCATTCTTTTTATCCACCACCACCTGTTTGATGAGCCATGTCCGTGCATGACAGCCCAGGTGTTAGGGCAGTGCTCACATGCCACTTCACTTGTTGCTGCAGTGACAGCATTCCTAATATTTCTATGAAAGAACTTGGTTAGCCTCCTGCCATACTGCTCAGCAATACTCAAAAGCAAGTCACAGTAACGCCAGCAGCTTTCTGAGCCACACTGGCTGTGAAATACAAACTAGGAAACAGCACTACAGAAAACATAAGTTCTTTCACTCGAAGTCTCATCTGCCAAAAAATACATATGTACATTTTTTATTAAGATTTCTTAACAGATCTAGGAAACTTCAGCTTGGGTGATGTTGGTGGAGATGAAATCCTCCCAGCCTTGCAGTGTGACAGTCTAAGAGAAAAGAGCAAACCACACAGCACATGGGAGGGATCTGTGCTACAACCACACACCTGCATGTGCCCACAGACTACAGTGGAAATCTTAGCAGCTTGGCTGTGGCAATTCCACATTCCCTTGCAGGTACTGCAAGTCCAAGAAGGGCTCAGGACTTCATTTTTCTTTCAATTTCAGTTTAATGTGTGTAACAAGCGTATTATTGCCACCAGCAGCTCTACAGCCTACATTCAATTGTGTTTTAGATATTGGAGGAAAAAAGTGTACAGACTGTGCAGTCAGCATACTTGTGCTGAAATCTGAGTAACAGAAGAACTTAATTAGTACGTGTGATTGGGAGCCAGCTTCACGGAGCCTTTGAAATTAATTTTATTTGAACCCCTCAAACCCAACAGGATAATAGGCATGGCTGGAAGTTGAGTTCTAATTTTCTCACTAGATGCAACAGATGCAGAGGCAATTTAAAAATTTCTTTATAATAGCAGTCTGAGAAACAATTCTTTACATTAACTCTGCTACATTTCTCTGTGTGTTAATTTGCTTCCTGTGGCAAACAGCAGTTTTATCTACTTTTACATTTATATAAATACGTGCAATAAAAACACCACTACAGGTCAATTAAAGTGTCATGGCTATTAAAGTGTCCAGAAAATAAAATTGGTATATCTGTTCATGAAGTCTTGCCCATTTGTGCTTTCTGTGATTGCCTCACTGATAAATACACCAACATCTATTGTGTTTGGGATCTATCCCTGCAGTTTGCTCAGCACCACTCAGAAGATGCTTGGCAACTAATAGCCTCAGAGCCATGAATGGAGAATCTGTCCAGTGAAACAAATGCTACTGGGTAGTTTCTGCTTTTGCTTGCCAATCCAGTATTATTCTTCTAAAAGTGAAAACACTGAATTTTTACCTTGAAGAGCTACAGCTGAATGGCTCCATTTTTAAAAATGGATTATAGGCTGGCTGTTTTGCTCCCATACTTTATTGCAGAGAGAAACAAAAATGTGTAAGTATCAGCTTTTTAGGTGCAGTCTAATAACTACGAACAACAGCTTGCCTTTGATTTTATTTGTAATCTAGACAAAATATATTTCAACAGCTCACTTTCAAAACATCAATTGCTTTCTAAAGGAGTTTATATGTGTACATATAAGGAAAGAAGGAGCCAGTTTGCAAGTAAGTCTTGCAGGCTTTGGTCCTTCATTCAAATGGCTAAGTTCACTGGACTGCCTCAAAGTCCTGGACCTGACTGCATTTACTTCCAGTTATTCCTCATAGCCGAGGAAGTAGTTAAATCACAAATGAAATTTACAGCCCTCTGCACATCCACAGTGACAGTGCTATGGCAAACAGCATGAAGGATATCCCCGGCTGCTCCAACAAGTGCCTGCCCAAGGCACAGAAATCTTGCCTTTCAGAGCAGCTGCTGCACGTGGTTATTTATTGCTGTATTTTACAAATATTTAGACAAGATTTAGAAAATTCAATAAGGTGCAAGATTGCCCCTTTTAAGGTCTGCTAAAGGCAGTGAGTGACAGTTTTCCTTAACAGAAAAAATAAATCAGCTCTGAGCACTGCATAATGTAGGAAGCTCAGCATGAGCACTTTGAATACATTTTCTGCATCAATGGGAAGATATGCCCATGGAATGTTGTCTGTTCAGAGGCTGCATGTTCTCTATACCTATCCTGATAATTTCAAAAAACTTACAATATATCAGTACAGCCACAATCTTGCTACAAAATATTGTCAAGTCAACCTTGAAGAGGAAAGCCAGAAAATCCTAGTATTGCTTAAGCTACAAAAGGCAGCTTTGACTGAACTGGTTTAGTACTATGAAGAACACACAAAAAAAAAAGCTGGTTCTTAATACCAGCAAACAGTCTGAGGTGTCTCTGACTACACTGAATTTTCACATTGCAGCATCCCTCTAGGAAGGATTATCTCTGGGGGGAAAAAAGGGGAAAAAAAAAGGAGGGGAAAAAAGGACCCTCTACAAGAGTGTTCACTGGGTAGTTTGGAAACTAAGAAGAAAATCCATTAAATAGTACATTTGCAGTAAAAATGAGATAGCATATATTTATTTATTTAATGACAAAGAAAGCTACCCAAATATTTCTGGGCAGCCACTGCCATTAAAAAGAGGAAGCCACTTTCCTCCCTCTTTTTTTTCCCAAATTTTTATTTTTAAAACCCCGAACAAATGCTACATTCCCCTACAGTACTATTTGGTGCATAATGCATATACAAAGGTAATTTCTTCAGAACAGTCACTATGGTAAAAACAGATGTAAAATATTTTGTGTTTTACAGCAGTCTTCTGCATGACATAGTTGACTTGAGCAAGACTAACATAAGCAGACAGAAAATGTGTCTTTATTTTAAGAAAATCTAAATAATGGAAGCTTAAACAAGAACAGGCAATCACATCTGTGCTGCTAGGCATAAGCTAACCACTACAAATTGCAGGCAGAATCCTGTGGGAGGTTGTTGACTCCTTCTGAAGCACAACTGTAAAGGCTACTGCCAAAGGCACAGTATCAGGAATGGTCTGGGTTGGGTATGATGGCTTTTACTGTTGATACTGTAACTACAGAAAAACAAAACATACCTTTTCTTGACCTGCAAAAGGATAGATTCATTCAGACATGCAGAAAATTCTGATCAAAAAAACACATATGTTCTTTTCTGAAATGTTATGCAAGACCTTCAGACAAAACAGAAGCAATTATGTGAGGTTTTAGCACATTGCCAAAGCAAACCACACCGAACAGTAAGCAAACAATGACCTGCTGGTGCACACATACAGCACAAATGAGATAGCTAGAAAAATCAGAACTAAACCAACCCCTCATCTTCATAAAGGTACTTGACAGTTCCCCAGAGGATAACAAACAGCATTGGCACACCTGGGAAGAGAGGAGACAAGGTTGACACTGACATTGAGACCGGGAAAAGCAGAGAGAAGGACAACCCACCCCCCCACACACAAACACCATAATGACGAGCAACATAATTAACTGGTGGCAGGGTTGCAGCTCCTGTTGAGCACAGATGGCCATCAACAGTGAAAGGAGGCTTTTAACCTACAAGTAAGTAACTAATACATATAGCTCATTTTTCCTGGGCTCCCACCTAGTTCCCAATGGGCATGAAAACAATAATATTGCCCAAATACTTGGCATATCCCACCTCTTCCATGGAAGGTTTCACAGAGGGGTCAAAGGAATTAAATTTTTGGAAGCTCTACTAGCCTCTTGTACTCACACTAGAGAGAAGCATAGTGTGCTCCGACCCAGACCTTTGCCTCCAAATTTCTGCTTGTGGGTCCCCTACACTGTGTTCAGGGAGCACCAAGCTCAGGCTGTCTACTGGCATCAAGGCTGGAGCACACCCAGCCCACACGCCCCTGGCTGGCAGAGAACGTGGGCACACCCAGCAAGTGTGCTCAGGCCTCCCCCTCAGAGAAGTCCCAGTTTTGGGCTGCAGTACTGGCATGGACTTGAGCAGCTGCAGCAAAGATGGCAGATGCACCTGGCTTTGAGAAGAAGCTTGGCCCTACCCTTACCTCTGACAGTGCACTTGCCATGGTTGGTCAGTGTATTTGAGGTGTAAAGGGAAGAGAAACAAGCCAAATA
Organism: Campylorhamphus procurvoides; assembly: GCA_013396655.1. Classification (NCBI taxonomy): domain Eukaryota; kingdom Metazoa; phylum Chordata; class Aves; order Passeriformes; family Dendrocolaptidae; genus Campylorhamphus; species Campylorhamphus procurvoides. The sequence goes on from WBMV01002640.1 coordinate 31,288, forward strand.
AGCTGGTAGACATTACCTGCTTTACCATGTCAAGGGCTCTCAAGTTAATTTCTTTCATTTATGAAATGCCTATGTCATGAAAAATAATTTTAAAGTGCATCTAGCAACCAATACTCAGTACAGGGAATGTCAAAAAAGTGCACAAGGGAAAAAAGTAGGTTGAGACTCAAAGGGCAGGATGAGAAATTTGTGCCTAAGGATGGATCAAGATGGTCTAATTCCTCTGTGTACTTCCTTGGTCAGTGTCTGATCCTACATGTACATCGTGTAGAAAGGATAACATTTAGTGTGCTTTGTAATTGCATTCTTAAGAATATTGGAGTACAGCACTAAGTACTGCACAGAGCAAATATGCAGTTCCTGGCAAGAGAAGCTGCATAGGAATTGGTCATCTCCTGCAGTCTGAATATTTCAAGCAGTTATCTGTAGGGGGTATTATCAGTAATTATTCTGTCTTTTACTGTAGACTTTCTCTGCTCTCAGAACAGCTGAATACTACAGACAGAGAAGAACAATATTCTCCTTAATCAGTTAAAAAAAAAAGAAAAAAAAAGAGAGAGAGAATAAAGAGCAGGAAGAAGAAAAAAAACCCACAATTATTAGAAAAATAGCAAAGGTGGTGAATTGACTAGAGATTATTTGGACAAGTGGTTGAACATAGATGTACCCGATACTGAGAATACACAGTATCTGAGAGTAAAGTTCCTAAGAACTCTACAGTCCTTTGATAGTTGCAGACAGAGACTAAGAACAGGGTCATTGCAAATCAGTTTCCAAGCAAAAGAGCCTTTGATTCATAGAAACAAAATATAGTTTAAATTATTCCTTTCTTGACTTTGCTGACAATTAAGACCATCTTAATATGAAACTTACAGGATAAGACACAAACGCTGAGAGCACAAAGGTTGTATGTCAGTGGATATACCATTTAACATATCAAGTGATAACAATAATAATTATTGCATATCTCCATCCTCTGGATATGTCAGAAATCTCTCCATATTTCATCACATTACTTGACATCTGAATGGAGAATTTGTTAGTAATATTATATTTCAAAAGAACCAAGCTAGAGGGAGGTTGGTATTGTAGAACTGCATCAGTACCCTAATATGCAAATATTATACAAATTAATAGGTGGCATATATAAAGTGATTTGTCCAACATCATCTACCCACTCCCACTTGTGGTGCACATCACTGGTGTCTCGGTACTGTAACACCATCAGTCAAATTATTTTCCACGCTAGCAATGCAAATTTTAATCACAGACACGAAGACTTAACAGTCCAATACGTACATGTAAGGTTTGAACATCAGTGCCAATTCTACATGGATACCACCTGATACCTGCCAAATTCATAAAGCCTTTTCCTGAGAAATGGGTGGTTCTGAAAACTGTCTGGGACACTCTCTCAGCAGATGGGAATGCATCCAGTTTTCTAAAGCCTTAGTGAAGATCTAAAGAAGAGACTGCCTCAAGAACATTCCCTAATTCACTTCAAGCCTGTCAAAGTCATTCATAACAGCAGAATACCAAGTCTAAAGCATCTCTGCAATAGTTTTAAATATGCAAGGATCACTAAGACTCTCCAAAGATTAATTAACAATCTTGACACCTAATTACCTTGCATTAAGTGGCAAAAGTGTACATGTTATTCTGCTTACTTCAGTCAATCCAGAAAATTCTATCTGGTTTGAGCAGGCAGTGGAAGTAAACTATACAACTCCTTAAATAAATACTACAGACAACTATGTTTCATTAACAGAATCAGTGGTGTATTCCAGTCCTGGACTCCCAACATGCAGCTCTTTTGGTGCATTTGAGTTTCAGTCCTACACTTCTTTCTCTTGCTGCTGCTATTCAAAGACTATCAGAGAATGAACTACGCTTATTTATAGGATGCACTTATTTAAGATATAGGCTGAACTCTTTCTGGTTTTGCTTTTTATCATTCAGAAAGCTCTGAGATTGATCTTTTCCTAGATTAACTGATCAGAGAAAGGTCTCTGCATTCTGGAAATGGTAATGTCTACTTTTTTTCTGTACTGCATCACTGCTGAAGACAGCAAAAACTGCAACAGCCTGCTCATAACAGACACTGCGATATTAATTCTTGCAGGCTGATGGCTGACCCAAAATCTTTGAACACTACATGGTGATTATGAAATCTGTCAAGTGTAGTAGGAAATAAACCTGATGGCAGTTCAGCTAATAAAGTTCAACTTCAAATGGCTGGGCATTTGAATTATAGGCTGCAATAATAATACATATTATGGGTGATGAGAAAGTAATGGAACTGCCAAATCAACATCTTAACATGCCACTGCATAAATAAGCAGCACATCTTTCTTAGTTTCACTCTAGCTTATATAGTCTACATCTGGCCAGGTGTCTGCATTGTAAGAAAAAAAAGTTGGAAAACCAGGCATTTTCCAGAATGACAAAAGGATGGGGTAGGCAAGACAAGAAAATTGTGAGAAAATCTGCACAGGTTGACATTTTCAGAATGCTCCACTGCCCCTAATGAGCAGAGGGACAACGATTTTGTGGAGCTGCTAGTGGAAGTTACCATGCCCTGATTAGCAGCATGTAGCAATCAGTCTCTTCATTTAATGGGTCTGAGATATTTTGGGAACAACAAAAAAGGTCACATTTCTTCTGGAACCCACTAAGCCCCGGTTACCATGAAAGGTGTCAGCAGGTGGTGCTATTCCATGCCATCTTCTCTCCCTCACCTCCACGTGCAAGCAAGTTTCCATCCTTACAGACACACCGTGTTTGTAGCTTTGCATTGTACACACTTTACATAAAGGTAATTTCAGAGAAGATATATGAGGAGCAAGAGAGGCTCCACTTGTCCTCACGTGCTGATTAGAGATTCTCCCTGAAGTACATTTGTAGGACCAGAGCACTGACATCCTGCTGAGATCCTTAAATAAGGACGTATTCTGAATATAGCATTTTAGGACTGTATTCAGTATTTCAGCAGTAACCTGACATCACTGGTTTCTACATGTGGTAAATTCAGCCTTCAAGACAATCAGGCACACAAACTAGAAGGACACTACTGCTGTCAGAACAATTTCTGTCCTTTTTCTCTCAGAAAGCATCAAGGGCGCTCTGACTTGATCAAGTGCCTGATGTACGAATGCAAGAACGATGTGATGAGGAACTGAAAGAATTGATAAATAAATATGAATAGATGTAGAAAGAGTAAAAGCACTGAAGATGTGAGAAGAAAAGAAGAAACATTTTTTCTTTCTAAGAAAGGAAAAGCATGAAAGATTTTAATCTCAATGACAAAGAGTGGAGAGAATTAAAAGGAACTCCTGACATGCATTTCCTACCAAGATCAGAATGGATACAAAACCTACATTCACATCCTTATCTGAAACACCATTTTCATTTGAAATCAGAAAAGAAGTGGTCAGTACAATGAATGCATCCTGTTGCTACAGCAAGGTCATACTGGGCTTCTGAAGGAAGGCTTCTTACTGGCTCTGCTGCAGTCAGATCTTCCTTGCCATCAGAATGCTTTTGATAGCTTCATTCCCTTAAAGCATTCTTCCTTAGAGCAAGTTTGGATTGCCAAGGCTTGGAAAGAAATGGATTATTTATTTTTTTATGGCAATTTCCCTGCTGTAAATTCAGCTGGGTGTAAAACTGCCACAGAAGCTCTGAGAATATTTAGTTTTTTATTAACATTTTCTTCTTAGCTTTTAGTGGTGAAAAAGGTCTCCTGTCATTCTTCCTGTCTGGATGCCACACAGAGTCACTGTGTGATATTTCTGGTGTTTACCCATTCCTCCCTCCTCCCTACACCTAAATGTGAACAGGTCCTTTTTTCACTAAAGACTTCTGATACAAGAGTGTTACAGTATAAACTGCTCTTCTCCAGAGACTATTTAGTACAGCACTAATAGTTTGAAGTCAATGCCAGGCTCAGCAACTCTTCGCTTGGGCTCGGACACAATGGACACCATGTTGGTGTCCTAGACACCCTGATTCAGAGCATTCTGCACATCTCTAGAATCAAACAAAACAAAAAAGTTAACACTCCTGAGTCAGCCGTAGTTACGCTGGGGTTTTTTCCCACCTTCTTCTACAAATGTTCTTTGTTCTCTCTACGAGATGAGATCCATGGGCAAGGATTTCTCTTATGTCAAAGGAAGGAAGCACCAGGTACCAGCACCAGTAGAGCAATAGATTTTATTTTTTTCTGCAAGTGATAATGGCTATGTGAATCAACATTCATTTTAGCTGCTGTTGTGCTGCCCCCCAGACTGAAGGAAACAACTCATACACATGCTCTTCCACTAGCCTAGTAAACCAATTTGGGGTTTGATGCTGTTTCTGCTGGTTTTTGCCTCCATCAGCTTTGAAAATGGCATAAACCATTGTTTTTGCAGTAAGATATATGGAAATTAAGGTTGACACAAATGTATGAAAGCCTGCTTTTACAAAGAAATAGGACACATAAGCAAGACATTCCACATTAAATGAAATAGAAAAAATTTAACACTGCCGTCTCAAAGCCTAGTATGGCATGAAAGCTCAGCAAGAAAGTGGCCATTAGGAACACAGTTACTTCACAAGTAAGAGGGAAAGTTTCTAGAATCCTATCAATATATATATTGTTGATATACATGACTCCCAATTTACAAAACTACATTAGTTCCCATAGTTCTATCAAGATTTTATAACTTTTCTAGGTTTCAGAAAGTACAATAACACAGGATAAACAGACTTTTCCCTTTATGAACATTTCAACAGTAAAAAATAATTACCCATTTGAACTGATAATAAATGGACTACTGCCTAAAAACTCACTTGAAATTATCATATAGCAAAAACATATTTGGAATATCTTGGAAAAACCGGCTGATGGTGTCCATCAAACAGAAGAATGGAAAGGGAATCTTTAAGTCATAAGCATGCCTAGCAAAAAGGAATTCCAGCCACTCCAGACGTTAACTCAGAGTCATCAGGGATGCAACTAAAATGCCTCTATGCAAACACACATAGCATGGGGCATACACAGGAGGAACTAGAGATGCGTGCACACCTGCTGGGCTATGATCTTACTAGTATCACAGAGACATGGTGGGATGGCTCCTGACTGGAATGTTGGAACAGGATGACACAGGCTCCCAAGGAAGGCTATGCACGGGAGGCCAGGAGGGAGTGCTGCTGTCTATGTCAGTGACAGCTGGAGCACATGGAGCTCCATCAAGGGAAGGATAAGAATCTGACTGAGATCTTATGGATCAGGATGAAAGGGAGGGCAGGGACAGGTGACTTGTAGTGAGGGTCTGCTGCAGGCCACCCAACCAGGAAATCCAAGCAGATGAAGCCCTGTATAGACAGACAGGAGCACCATGATGTTCACAAGCTCATGGGGGACTTCAACCACTCCCACATCTGTTGGAGCAAGAACAACAACACACCTGGGCATGAGCAATCCAGGAGGTTCCTGGCATGGGTTGATGATACTTCCTTCTCCAAGTGAGAGAGAAGCCAATGAGGAGAGGTGCCATGATGGACCTTGCTCTCACCAACAAGAAGGGGCTGGTCAGAAATGTGAAGCTCAAGGGCAACCTTGGCTGCAGCGACCACGAAATGGTGGAATTCAAGATCCTTAAGACAGTGAGGAGGGTGCACAGCAAGCTCAGTACTCTGCACTTCAGGAGAGCAGACTTTAGTACGGTCTGAGAGTGATCAAAAACTTCAGTCGTAACTAGAGGAAATAACAACATGAAGTGACTAACATCAACTGTGTTTTTGAACAATGCACTCATGAAATTTTTATACATAAATATTCATCAAATGATGAGTAATGAACAAGTGAAAAATGACTCTGTAGGAGGATAACTCATTTATGGAACAAAGGGTCGGGGTATCAAATCAACCCTGACAATTAAATAAATATTTATTTTTTGTTCCAGCTTTATTTTTATAGTTGATAAACTATTTCAAAGAGCAGGACACTCTCAGCTCAGACAGGAACCTACTGCCTCTCTGAAGCCTCAGCATTATACTGAGGCTATCATGCTGCTCAAAAAGAAACGAAATAAAAATCTTCCGAGCATAGCATTCAGCAGAAAGTCACCCAGTGAGGGACTTGAGCACCCAAAAATGTGCCAGTTAAGAAGCAGAAAGAGCGGGGGAAATATTCATATCTTTTCACTCGTTAGAGATGAAACTGTTATCTGGTATAACTAATCTGGGAGCACTGAAATAGCAGATGCTTCTGCATTTGAAGGTGGAGAATCATTGGCAAGGTTTGCACATGCAGACACATCTGGAATAGCAAGAAACTGTACAGATGAGAATTGAATGGTGTGGATAGAGCTTTTCTAGGAAGCTTGGATGAAGCCCATCTATCCAGTGCCAACTTCTGGCATTGCCATTCATTTCTACAAACTCATCCAGAAATTCAATATACAGTAGCAAAACTGCCATTGTAAAGAAAGAACAAAACCAAAATAACATTTTCTGTTTCTGCCTTCTGCTTTTGCAGGAGGCAAACTCTAAACAGAAGTGACTCAGGCCAAAACCAGCCTATCCCTTTCTTATAAAACATCACAATCCCCTCAGGATTTGAGTAGATATAATTTTGTTCCAATTTCTTTTCCATTTCCTTTCATGACCTCGGTCAGTGCTTCAGGTTACCTCCCCCCAACTTTTTTAATTAAATTGAGGGTATGATAAAAACATATATAGTTCAAATATTGCACAAAATGGTGTTGCTTTTGCTGCATGCCTTCCATGAAAGAATATGGAAGATATAGAACTTTAACTAAAACTCTCCAGCAGGAAAATGGAGAGTTTTATTTGCATTTATCTATTCCCATCAATATGCCAGAAAGCTTTTGCTTCTCATATGTCAATATTCAGTAGAATTGTGTAATTCACAATAATCCATTTATATGCATTTTACCAGGAAACTAATTTGTTAAAATATTCACAGTTGAAATCCATAGAGAGAGATGAAGAGTCAAAGCAATTTAAATGTTCAAACTAGCACCTGTGATAGCACTTGCAGTATTTACTTGGATTCACTCTGAGCTTTCCAAAAGTGGTCTGGTGCCACGAAAAGGGGAGGGTAGAGAAGAGGAAGGGAGAAGATGCAATAAACACCCACAAAAGATCATTCCAAAACAAGGATTAATCCTTAACTGTAATGTATTTTCAGGTGAACTGGACAATGAAAGAATCCAAGCCATAGAATTTCTACAGAACCCGGGTCTTGCTCAACCAACTGATTTCAAGGTATGACAATCCTTGATTTCAAGCACATGCATGCCTATGGCACATGCAACCTGACATTTTTTCACCCAACAATCCCTACTTGACCTGCTCTGCCCACTTAACCAACCTCACAACTCACTGCTAGCAGCTCCTTGCTTATCAGTCCCTTTGCATCCTCCTGGTCATGCTGCCACCATTTCACTACTGTTATCCTCAACCAGATGCAAGCCATCATTGCTACTTTGCACCACAAGTAGTTAAGACATTTAAATGCAATGAAAACTTTCAGGAGACGAAGCAGGGCAGTTCAGAAAAGTCCATACCTACTTGGAACAACCAACATGTCATTTGTATCGGGAAGCTGATGACTTGCAGAAAAAGAACCATGTGTCTGCCATTGGTCTGAGTTTCCATGGTGTCACACAGCCCCTGCATTACAAACCCACAGCCTCTACTCCATGAGCATCCAAGAGCTGCAATGGCCCAGCACCATCCAGCTCAAAAAAAGGCAAGGGATTGGGAACAAAAAGGGAATGCAGAGTGCAGGACTTGAACTGGGCAGCATGAAGATAGACACACGATTTTTCCCATTATACCCTCTGCCAGTGCAGCCACAGGTGGACAAATGGAAAAATCAACTTACCCCAGCCAATGCAGAGATAAAGCCGAAAAATCCTTTGCTCAGAGAAGACCGAAAGTACCAGCAGTGTGTAAAGGTACATGCCTTCCACCAGCAACCAGTAGTAGTTTGCAGCCACACAATACTGCATCATTACAAAGACGAACCGGCAGCTGAGTGATTCCTGTGACAGAAGAAAGCACAGCCCAAATGAATGCAACAGGGGCTGAGAACAACAAGATCCTAACCCAAAAGACTGGTTCTTTCTCTTTCTCCTCATAAAAAAGCTTGCTAAACTAACCACATTTGAGTACCGAAGGGACAGAATCCGGTAATAGGTGCTATATGCAGCAGACAGATGCTTTCAACAACATTACTCCTTTAAAAAAAATTAAAAGTACACATTCTGCATTTAGAATAATAAGCAATAGATTGTACCTCAATAAGCAATAGATTGTATCTTGAAAAGCAAGACACAAAGGTTAAAAGAACAAGTGAAAGGTACTATATCAAATGCAGACAGTGAATCTTTTCACTTCCCCAGATACTCTAATCTGCTGTTGAGAATTTCCCTATTAAAGAGCAAACACTGGCTGCCAAAATGTTGACTACATTCCAAAGCAAAGGATTTTTTAATAGAATAGCAATATGGCCCAGTGCACCATATTTAAGAGCAAAATCTCTCATAGCTGGCAAATTACAGACATGGCCAGCAGGACTTTAGATAAGTATGAACCTGATTACCTAATTAATATATCCATCAGATCTGATGAAACCACTATTGGGTAAATCGTGTGTAAAAGCATAAAGCCTAGGCTTTTTGGAAGGAGGAAATAACTGACAATCCAATCTGAACATTTCCAAACCATTTAAGATGTGTAAAACAATGTTATTTTCTCGCAACTGATACATTGCAGATCAGAAAAAAAATCAGCCATCGTATGAGATTTACTATGTGGTATTAGGGCTTAAGCCTTAGGCAGTGTCAGAAAAGGATGGGTACTCAGGATGCATCAGAAGACTTACCCTTTATAACTCCAACCCTGTATACCAGCAGCAAATGCTGTACCCATGTTTTAGAATCATAAAAGCTAGACAGATAATAAAAAATACCTTTCTTGGAGGATTCAAGTACATTTTGTATTCCAAATTGAAATGGGGAAAGGGACACTTTCATCGTATTTACAAAAGAGTTGTGCATCCTTCCCCATCAGTTAGAAGTATTTAATTATCCTGTTCCTCTAAAGCTTTTCTAAATACTTTCAAATTTGCATTTTAATCAGATGCTTCTTTTCTTTCCTGTCATCAAGAGATTATAAAGATCTCTAAGAACAACCAACTAATTTGGTCATTATACAAGATGGTCAGTCCTATCACAAAAGGTGCTGGCTTAGGGAAATGAATGCTCTCCTGTCACTGCTAGAAAGAAATGAACCTGCAGCAGGGGAATAAGATATGGGCATTTGTCTGTATACATACATACGTGTATATATATAAATATAAAAATCAATTTCTTCATGTTTCCTCTGTCTAGTGGGGGCACACTTCTCACAGGTAGAGAAACATGCCACGCCATCAACTAAAGAATTAATTACCTGCTCTCGTGCAGGCACACCATAGTGATGACTCCAATATCCTAAGAACCACAACAGTGTCTGGCCTTACCTGGAAGGCAATAAGTCCTTCCCACTGGTGCTCTTGTGTGGCTGTGCTGTACATCCACTTCACCACTGAATCTTTAATGAAAACAGATATAGCCCGGAGGATAAAAGAGGTGAAGAGGTTCAGGTGAATGTAATTCCTTGTGCAATGCAGATGTCTGTAAAAAAAACCAACTAGTCATGATCCACTACCTATGTAAAAGTTGCAACATCCCACAAAGGACTGAGGGAGGGAGTAATAAGCGCTGTAGGGAATCAGAAAGTACCAGAGGAAATCCCATAACTTGAGAATGGCTGTAGGGATTTCAAACTGTCTTTGGGAAGAAATCACTACCAGGGAAAAGACATTCAAAACTTCAGGCCTAAGACTGAATATTTGGGAAAGAAAGGAGACCAGTGTGTTAAGGAAAAGTTTGAGAAGTGTAAAAATTAAATCATTTTCAGAAGGCATACCTGAAAGGACTAAAAAAGTCAAGTTTCACATAATGCTGAAGCTAATTGCTGTGAATTGACCCCAGTGTCACTGCACAGGTTTATCTTGGCAAAGCTCAGGAACTGGTGTGCAGTGCAGCTTCTGGCTGTGCTCAAACCCACAATAAAAAAACATCCACCTGTAAATTACCACTTTGACAATAAGAGAAAAATCTGCATTCGAATTGGCTCCTGGGGGAATTGTAAATATTTTCTGTAGAAGTAAAAGGCACAGACTTTCCACCTCTGCATTCAGAATGGAAAACAAACAAACAAAAAACCTAAAGAAAAAAATCCTCTTGAATTTCAGCAGCCAGCTGCAAACACAATAAAACTGCTACTTGTCAAAAAAGAGCATGTTAAGGGATAGCAAAAAAAACTGCAGTCATGGAAATGGCAACCAACTCCAGAGTGCTGCCAGTATTTTACCAGCCTTATCCAGAAACGTTTTCCTTCCAGCTCTCCAGGGCTGCACACTTTGCCTCAAAGGAAGTTACACTGGGTATGATTTTTTTCAGATGCTAAAAGATCAAGATAACATATGCTAATCAGTAATTATTCCAGCAAGAGTTTCAGTGAACTTACACTTTAAATGTCTGTTTTTTACAGCTCTATAAATTTTGGTAGAAAAATTGACTTTGTGTGAAAGTCAGATGTTTTGCACTGAAGAACTTTATTTTCATAGTTCAAATGGAATTTTCTGAATCACTTCTAAGTCACAGCTTATTTCAAAACTTACCTATTATTAATATTTATTTTCCTTTAACTCAAAATTCATTTGTTGCTACCCTTCAGAACTGCTGCACATTTCAATCTGATTGAAAAAATTATGTAAATTAGGCAATTGAAGAAAATAGGTTGCAAGTAGTTACTGAATATTTCTGCTATAGGCAATGCAAGTTATTAAAATTGTTTCAGTCATGAAGTTATGAGCCAAATTCAGTTTCAGATTTTTCTTCCATTTTTTTTGGAGGATGCAAAATAGGGTTCTAGAGAGACACTGTTTCCCCTGCTGTATCATTATTAAAGACAAATACAAAGGTTATTTTGTAGTCTAAGAACTTAAAAAGGCCCATCAGCATTTGAGTGACATTGAATAAGGTTTCAATCTGCATTTGTTGAGGCTGCACAGCTCTGGGATTGAGGCCACAAGCAGAGATTCCCGTCAGAATCCAGCAACTGAAATCCACACAGGGGTAGGTCTCACATATTTCATGAGATCCAGGGCCAAGTGGTCTCCTGATAGGCAATTTAGACCGGAAAGCACAAAATGGATGGATGGCATAGTTTTAACAAGACTCTTGGCCCCTTTAACATCTCTGGAAGCTCATTTTCAAAATTAGAATCACACACTCCCATACACTTCTCCAGTCCCTACTTCACAGCTGAAATAAAAATTGCTAAAGCATCACCCCTCAAAAGTCAGGGCATCAAAATCCCCTCTGTCCTACCAGGTTGTTGGTGACAAACTTGCTCTTTGTTCCCTGACAGAAAACATGCACATCCTTCCTTCCTTCCTTCAAAAAGTATACGGTTGTGCTCTGTGACCTTTACATTTGGGCTGCTAAGATTACTCAAAAAGTGTCATTGATAGGTGAAATGAGAAGAAAATACTTATCCTGGGAGACATTTGAAGACTTGATGACCATCTGGTGTTTTGTCAGATGGGTCCCAAAGTTGCACAGGTAGAACACGTACAAATCATAATTATCACATGGCATTCACAGAGGGTGAGCATGGCTCTGCATTTCTGCAGTCATTTTAAACTTTTGAGATTGTCTGCCTATGCTTCTCCACTGGAAGGAGGATCTCATCTTTGTGTCTTCTAAATATCAGTCTCCTATGCTGAGCATCCCCAAACTGCAGGAAAGTCTGGATGGAATCAAGACATCTCTTGCATTTATAGAGAAAATAAAAGAGATCTCTCTTGGAGTCCAAAGCTGTGTTTTGGTTCATTTGTGGTTTTAATTTATTTTTTTAACCAAACATACATAGTGTGTCATTGGCATGTGGACACAAGTCTCTCAATGCACTCCATGGAATTTGTTGGTACAAACATGGATGAGCTCAATACATCAATATGGTCAGGTGACAGCAATTTATTTCACATAAACTTGTCAAGTTTCAAAATTAGGTTCTCTTCCATATTGCAAAGGAATTAAGAATTTCTGAAAGTTCTCCAAAAAGAAAAATTGTGTCATAAATCCATTTCTGCACACCTTGCATGTGAGGGCTGGGAAATAAGCCAGACTGAGATTCATGCTCTGTGTAACTCCAAGCAAGGCAAGGTGAAAATTTCTCTCCTAAATATCCTTGCTCACCTCAGAATTGTACCTCATCTGCAAGATGGCACCCATGAAGGAATGCTGGCATCTCTCACTTTTACCAATCTTCCAGTAGAAATTTCATTGTAATAGAAATTATCCCAACAAAACATTCCAATTGATAAAAAGTACCTGTTGCATGTATTCATACAGGCAACTGCAAAACTCCCGTAATTTTTCTTGCATTTTGAGAAGAAATTATTTTAGGAAGGAACACAGGAGTGACAAAAGATAGAGAAATGATGAGGTGATGGAGAAGGGAAAAAATAATCAAATGTTTCTGTCAAAGTCTGATACTGTCATACAGAAACACGTAAAACCTTTACTCTACTCTCTTCAAAGCTTTGCCAGTTACCTGAATCCAAGAAGAATGGCAGTTGCTATTACAAGGGCAGAGAAGGAAAGAGCATATCCAATGGTGTATATGATGGACAAATTCAGGAGCTGTTCTTCCGGTGCATCCTGAGAGTACATAAGGGAGAAAAGAAAAAACAAAGAAGGAGAGAGGGAAAATACAGAGCTCATGGGCTTCAGCTCTTTTCTCCCAGCTGCCTTCTAATTTTCTTAATGATAACCAGAAATCATTCTACTACTTTCAGGTTTAAATGCACATATCAAACTAGTCTTCCACTGATTTCTAAAGAAATCAAAATTTAATCTTAATTCCTCAGCTGCTCAAACATTTGGGGTTTGCAGGTAGACTAGAAAAGTAGATAATGTGACATTATTTCAGAATAAAATTAGAAAGGCATGAATTATCACACAAGTAAATCTTAAAATAAGGTGGCAACAAGCACAGACATAACTTAGTGCTGCAGTAAAAATGGCAAAGCTGATCTTTTCAGACTTGAACACTTCAAGCAAGTCTCCTTACTGCAGTAACAGCAGGGTCCTTTGGCTACATCTATATGGAGAAATAAAACAAGCCAGGTCCCATTTGTTGATTTTGAGGCAAAGTATGACTTGCATTCATGCAGCTAAATTTTTCTTCTACCCCTAAATAGTCTCCCTTCTGCCTCAACTGTGCAACCTACTGGGAACAAACCACAACCCAACAGCACCTCATAACTGAGGTGTCACAGCAACGCCTGGGAGGGAAGGACCCGGTGCAGATCTTTCTGCCGCTGCCAGAGCAGTGGCAATGCTCGTACCACCTGCAGTGCTGAGCAGGGGTTCTTTTCAGATTTACTGTTTGAGACATGATAACTGAGACCCTTGTTTGAAAATTCTGGCCAAAATCCTTAGAGAGAAGAGAAGTATTTGAAAAGGTACAGGCAGGTCTGAATTAAAACAGTGGCTTATTGCTTAGCCTCTGAGGCACATTCATATTCACTATTCTGGTTCATTTCTAAGCATGTATCTTTGTGTGAATAGACTCAGGCATTTTACTTTCCTTCTTCAAGCTGCTAATTCTGCAACTGACTCCTGAGACCTGTGCTGTACAAAGGAATACATTCCTTGCACTTCAGAAATTAAGTATAGTTATTCAGATGTACTTTGCACAGCCAGGCGGATTTAAAGTGAATAGTCTGTTCCTCAAGGATTTGCTAGGTTAATGCCTTAAAGGGAATTATATGAGAGCTGACTTATGAAGAGAAAAATCTCTTCAGTATGAAAGCTTAGGTAAACTACTGAAACCTGACAATTTAAAACATCTCCACAGATCAAAATGACATTGCACACATAAAGTAAACAATGTTATTTTATAAAGATTCACTCAGGAACCCTTTGGAATTTGTTTCAGTAAGAGTTGTAACATAACACATGGCAAACTTTCAAAAAACAAGCTGTTGTTCTCACGTGCCAGATGCATAAAACAAAGTAAGTTATTAGGGGGCTCTATACACATTAGCTGGAAAACCAAACATGGCTGTTCAAGTTTTAGGGAGTGACATTGTGTGCAGAGGGTTTCAGAATCCAGATCAGTTCATGGAAACTTGGAGGCAGGTGCCAAATGACCAAGTGTTACCATTAGGTATCTCATTCTTTGGTATGTCCCAACACAGTTATAGAAGAAACCATAATGGTAAACAAGGAAAAGTCAAACTAAGCTTAGACATTGCTTTAAGAAAATGTGCTTCCCCCAGAACATGAAAGGGACAAGGAATAAGGCTGCAAATTAAAGGAAAAGGTTAAAGTTCACATATTTGGAGAACAGAAACAGTCTCTTTTCACACCTCCTCCTACTCTGCAGCCATTATTCCTTCTGAAGAATGAGCCACTGGGCAATGGGAACTACAGAGGGCACAGATCCTGTGGCTCTTGGGACTTTCATAGAGTGGAATTGTTTTGACCAGATAATGTACTAGTGCACAGTACCCTGGCATAGAGAGAGTGCACTCAATTTCTGTGAGGAAAATCATCGCCCTTGGAGGTTCACAGTAGTAGTGGTATCACGGGTCATGGGAACGCACACGGTGTGCTGGCTGACGCCAATGGCTGTCAAAAATCCCCTGGAAATCCCTATGCTCTCCTTCATTTGGTGCCAGGTGTCTCAGCTCCCTGCAGAGTATAAATCACTAGGGCAAGAAAATAATACTGACAAGCCTAATTCCATTGCCCACAGAAAATTAAGGCAAAAAGACAAATGAAAAAAAAAAAGGAAAAAAGAAGAAAAAAAGGCAGGGACTGCCCCCTGCTCAAAGGTGAAAAGCAAATATTCTTCAGTTCAGTTCATCTTAATCACCTTAATAGCTGCTAACAAGACAAAGAGAGCAAGCAGTCACTATTATAATGACGTGACAATGGGAAAAGAGGCAAAGGAATAACATGAGGTCACTGTTGTGGTTGGGGTGGGCTGCAGTTGAGCTCCTTGCACTGCTCCCACAGCTGGGACAACCTGATTCTCAGCACTCTCACATATATATAAACCTGCTCTATACTACCCTCCGTGTTCCTTTTGTTGAAGGGGAGAGAACTGACATCCCTTACCATCAGCCTCACTGAAGTGAGTCAGTAAAAACTGATAGGACAAAAACTTGTGAGCACTCATGACTATTATCTTCCTCTCTTCTGCTTTGTCCTAAGCAACAGCATCAAGAGGGGTGAAAAACTCTTACCTGGTCAGAGGACTCACACTCAGACAGGTTCCTCCAGGGCACTGTTGAATTCTCCTTCAGCAGCCATGTCCCCTCCAAGGTGCAGAACCGATACACCTGCCCATGCAGCACTGCCAGGAGCAAAAGGAGCCACAGGGTTAATGGGAAGAGAGCCTGCTCCATTGAGGGGCAAGGCACACAGAGTGGTCTGAGCCTCCATACAGCCTTCCCTCCTCACCCATTACCCTCCTGGCTGGAGACAGAAGCTGCAGCACATCAGGGGTAGCGCTTCACCTGCTCCCTGCCTGCAGCCAACACTCTACTGCTTGTTCTTGGGGCCCCAGAGTAGCTTGGAAGGACATGCAGCTGCCAAGGGATCAGATGGCACATCCTCCAGGACAACTGCTGACCATTCAGCAGCAACAACAGCCTGAAATAGTTGCCTCCATCTTTGTGTGGATTTTACTACACATGTAATTTCAGCTCACTGAAATGCTGGACAATGAGACACACAGATTCTGGGAAAGTTAAGCCTCAGCTATGAAATTCACATGGAAAAGAAGATGCACAAAGACTAAATGCACTTTTTCTTTTCTGAGAGCGTACAGACCCAGAGAAATCTCAGAACAGGTATGCTAGCACAGGCTTCTCAAAATGTAAATGCTTATACAAACATCTGTGCTACAAAACAAAGCCATGAATCTTTGCCTAAACTACCCATGTACTCTTTTTATTCCTTCTGTCAACATGTTTAAATAACAAACTCAGCAATAAATCAAATACTTTTCTGGAGCAGTTAGCTGCTTGATCTTGTAAAAGCAAGTCCATTGAAATGGCTCATAACAAAATTACGTCAGACTAAAGCACCAAAATAAAAGTGCAAAGGGAAAGGTGCATTCAGTCATAGTATATTAAAAGAAATCCCCTCTCTAGTGTCTGGAGAATTGGGGAAGTCTAACAACTTTTACAGCTGTATACATAAGAAACTCAGAGTTGTTCATACAGTACAGTAACAGTATACTATAAAAACTTAAAAAGAAAACTATAAAAAGAAAGTTTCTTACTAAACACATATCTGACCCAGTAAACAGACCTACTCTATATTACAAAGCTACCCCTCAAAAGGCAGTGGTGGCTCAATCCCTCAGCCAGGACTAGCCTCTGCCCATGTATATTCTTGGAAAAATACAACATTTTGAGGTGTAAGAAGCTGAGTTAGGAGGATTCAGTTGTACACGGGCATCAAAAATACCTCTCAGTTTCAGCTTTTGGTCAAACCCAGCCTTGCCTGCTGCAACCTCATCCTCTTGTCAGCTCCCCCATTACTGCAAACTAGAATTCATTAGAATTTGGCATTTCTGTTCTAGGGCAATTTTAAAACTTGTTTGAAATTATGACAAACCAGTAAGCTATTTGCATATTAGTTGACAACTTGTAATTTGTTTGATAATTGCCAGTAGCAGACTACTGGTAGGTAGAAGTGAAGAATGATGTTTGAAAAAACCATATAGACATTAATATTCTAATAAGCCATTTTTAATAAGTATGCTAAATGATAACTGAAAATGGTTCTGGTAGGCATAGCCTATTTACAATTGGCATACTGAACATACAAATAAGAGATAATAAAAAGATGATATCAAAATTAAGTTTACTTGATAGAGTTTTTTTCTTACTATTGAGGATATCTGTATATGTTTACACAAAAACAGAAGAAGGTATTAGGTGAGCACCTGCAACACATATTCACAGCAACTGACTGCTATGAACACTTTTCACTTGGTCCTATTATCTACTGCCAGTGACAACCACTTCCTTAGGCCAGGATATTGCTACAGTGTTGCTCGTGGGTAATTAAAAATAAGCTTCTTTAGGTACATCAATAATAAAAGACTAGGAAAATGTGGGTTCATGAGTTGACCATCTTCATCCTGTGATGGGATGATGATGTTTCTACATTGCCATTAATATATTTTTTAAAACTTTTTATTGTTCCCCCTGTTCCTGACCAACTTCAACTCCAGTTGAGCTTTGGCCATATGGATTTTCTCCCTACAGTGGCAAGCAGCATCTCTGAATTCTTCCCATTTTACTTGACCTTCCTTCCACTGTGCATACACCTTCCTTTTTTTGCCTTATCTCCAAGAGAAGATTCCTGCTCAGCCAAGCCGGCCTTCTGCCTTGCCTGCTTGACTTCTGACACATGGGGATTGCCTGTTCCTGTGCCCTTAGGAGGTGATGTTCAAAAAGGGATCAGCACTGATGGATCCCACCACCTGCAAAAACATTTTCCCAGGGGATTTTACTTACAAATTCCCTGAGCAGCCTGAAGTCTGCTCTCCTCATGTCCAGAGTTAATGTTTTGCTGGTACTTTCCCTCCTGTTAACAGAGATTTTAAACTCAATCACTTTGTGGTCACTGTGGCCAAGACAGCCACAAATCTCCACTCACAAGATCCTCTCTGTTAACAAGCGGCAGATCATGGAGGGCATTTTTTTGAGTTGGCTCCCTTAGGACCCGTTCCATAAAACTGTCATCCAGGTTTTTTAGGACTTTTCTGGCCCAGGTTGTACCAGCTGTGTGGTGCTCCCAGCTGATGTCTGGCAAGTTAAAGTCCCCAAAGGGACAAGGGCAACTGATTTGGAAGTGTCCCTTGGCTCCTCAAAGATTAATTTGCTGGCACCATCACTCTGGCTGGAAGGTCTGTAGTAGTCTCCCACAATGACATCCACATTATTTGTTTGCCTCTTGATTCTTAACCAGAGGCTCTCAACTGTGCTGTTTCCAACTGTGAGCTCCACACATTCTAACCCTTCTATTACATACAGTGACACCATTCCAACTCTTCTGCCCTGTTTATCCCTCCTGACGAGTCTGCAGCCATCCAATAGGGCGCTCCAGTCACAAGTCTCATCCCACCAGGTTTCACTTATGCAGTGATGTCAGATCTCTGGGACTGGGCCAAAGCTTTGAGCTCCTCGTTTGTTTCTCGTGGGGTATTAGTGTAGAAACATTTCAGGTGTGTTACCTTGTAGCCAACACCTCTTGAGGCAGATTGAGGGTTCATATTAGTGGTCATTTTTTGAAGTTTTGGGACACTCTCCCATTCTCATCACTGGTGAGCCTGGTTTTGCCCCTTTTCCCTTTTGTTTAAAGCTCTGCCAACAAGCCCTACTAGCTCCTGTTCTAGAACTCTTTTTGCCCTCTGAGATAGGTGCATCCTGTCAGGTTTCAGTAGACTAGCTGCTGAATAGATCATTCCACAGTCAAAAAACCCCCAAAGTTTTCTGAGCACACCATCCTCAGAACCAGTCATTAACCTGGCAGATCTGTCTACTCCTACCAGTACTATGCCCTGTTACTGGAAGAATCAAGGAAATCTCTACCTGTGGTCCTGATCCCTCTACCAATCATCCCAGGGCCCTGAAGTCTCTTTTGATTGCCCTTGGACTTCTCTTTTGTATTTCATCACTGACAGTTTGAACAATCAATAGTGGATAGTAATCAGAGGGCCTTACTAGACTGAAGAGTTTTCCCATAACATCCCTTTTCCAAGACCCTGGAAGACAGCAGACATCCCTGTGAGCTGGGTCCAGTCTGCATATCAGGTCCTCTGCTCCCCTTAGAAGGGAGTCTCCTATTACAACTACCCATCTTTTCCTCTTGACAGAGGAGGTCTTGATGCAAGGTACAGGTGATGCTGTTTTAGGAGGCCCCACTATCCCAGAAGGACCTTTGCTCACCCCATCAGTTGTCTGGCCTTCTAGTTCCAGAGCCTCATACCTGTTGTAGAAGGTACCCTAAAACAGTCCTTTGACTAATTACCCTAAAGAGTTCTGAGTCCACCTGTTTCTCCACTACAGTGGAGGTCTGAGACTCCAGCTGGTCTTGAGACTGTAGTGTCTCTGAAAACAGTCTGTCTATCTTTTGCTTGTTTGTTTGAATACTACATAGCCTGTTCACTTCTTCCCATAGCTCCTTCACATGGTGACAGAGTTCCAAGGGACAAGATGAGATACATCCACGGGTTGAGGGAAGCAGACAAGGAAGTGGCTAAGCTACTATACACCATATTCCCACTGACTGGAAAAGAGGAGCATAACCCCCACTTTTAAAAGGAGAAATAAAAAGACCTGGGGAAATACAGACTGGTCAGGCTCACCTCTGCACCCTTCAAGATCATGAAGCAGATCCTCCTGGAAACTATGGTAAAGCAGATGAAAATAAGGAGGCGACCAGGGATAGCCAATAGCTTCACTAAGGGCAAATCACAACAGACAAATTTGGTGACCTCCTACAATGGGATTACAGCAGTGGTGGATGAGGGAAGGGCAACTGACATCATATACTTGGACTTACACAAAGCATTTCATGCTGTCCTGTGCAGCATCCTTGTCTTTGAACTGGAGAAACATGGATTTGACCAATGGACCACTTGATAGCTAAAAAGTAGGCTGGATAGGCACACTCAAAGAGTTGTGGTGAACAGTTCAATGGCCAAGTGGAAGGCAGTGCAGAGTGACAGTCCTCAGGGGTCGGTATTGGGACCAGCACTGTTTAATGTCTTTGTTGGCAACATGGACAGTGGGATTGAGCACCCCCTCAGCAAGTTTGCCAATAACACCAAGCTTTGTGGTGTGGTCAACATGTTGGAGAGAAGGGATGCCATCCAGATGGACACTGACAGGCTTGTGAGGTGGGCCTGTGTGAATGCTATGAAGTTTAACAAGGCCAAGTGCAAGGTCCTGCACTTGGTTTGGGATTGTCCCAAGCACAAGTACAGGTTGGATGAAGAATGGAAGAAAATTGGTCTGTTGGTTTATGTGAAGTTCAACATGACTTTGCAATATGCACTTGCAGCCCAGAAAGCCAACAGCATCCTGGGCTGCATGAAAAGTCACATGGCCAGCAGGTCAAGGGAAGAAATTCTCACCCTCTATTCCACCTGTCTGGGGTTCCCAACAAAAGATGTTGACCTGTCAGAACAAGTCCAGGGGAGGGCCACTAAACTGATCAGAGGGCTGGAGCACCTCTCTTCTGAAGACAGGCTGAGAAAGTTGGAGCCACTGAGCCCAGAGAAGAGAAGGCTCCAGAGAGACCACATAGCAATTTCTAGTACCTAAAAGGGGACTTTTCACAAGAGCATATAGAGATAGGACAAAGGGGAATGACCTTAAGCTGAAGGAGAGCAGTTTAGATTAGGTATTAGAAAGAAATTCTTTACTACAAAAGGTGTTGACAGGCTCAAACAGGTTATGCAGAGAGGCTGAAGACATCAGCTCCCTGAAAGAGTTCCTGATGGGGCTTTGAGTAACTTGGTCACATGGAGTTGTCCCAGCCCAGGACAGCGGGGTTCAAATTAGATGATCTTTAAGGTCCCTTACAACCCAACCATTCTATCCTTCTATGACATTATTAAGGATCTCACGCCTGATGGAGGGCAGCATAGTCTTCCCCCCCCCCCCCCCCCC
>WBMV01002640.1:52139-103814 GCA_013396655.1 Campylorhamphus procurvoides
GCTCAGGATTAGTGGACAGCAAAGTGAAGTAAGCCATTCAAAACTCCTACACAAAAGCAGCCCAAGGAATCAGGAACCAGTAAATATTACATACTTGAAGCCAATGAGGCCGAAATCCTGGAGGTTTAAGTCCAGAGGATCACAGGGCTCAGAAATTCAGTCTGACTGCCAGTGTATGAGCTATAATCAGGTACTACAAGACAAAATTATTCTAAGAAATGGTCTCACACAGAAAGAAATTTCACTATATTGCTGGGCAAAAAACCCCACATGCTAAAGGAGAATTAATTAAAAAAAACAAGCAAACAAAAAGCCCCCAAATCCCAACATTATGTGACTTCTCTGAAACTTTTTGAATTCCACCCCTGCCAGTATTTCTTAGTGGCAAGGTCTAATTGGGATGAATGCTTAGCCTCAGTGTGTTTATTTTCTCTTCAAATCATCATGACACATTTTCTCTTTATTGACAACACTTCTTTTTAAATAATAAAGAGGAAAAATCTAATATATGCCAGGGTTCAGCATAGAGTAGAAAATCAGAGTTTACAATAGGCAAAACATGGAATTTGCTATCAGATGGAAAGACAAGGTAATCTATTTAGATATGAAGAAAAAATAATGTAACACTATTAAACTGAACAGGAACATTCCTGCCACAACTAGAACTCACGAACACTCAAACTGGATTGATGGCTTTTATGGACTTCTGGGTAACCACATGCCAGCTGTGTCAGGCTGCCACAGCCTCATTGCTTGCCAAAACTGATCAGTGCAGGACTCGGAGGCAAGTGAAGACTAACTGGACTGTCTGTACCCAGGAAGAGCCTTAAGAAGTCAAAGACATAATCAAACCAAAAATCAAAATAGAAGAGAGTGCATATCAGAATGTGAGAGCGTATACATCTGGTCTATGGAATAATTTATTCACCTGTCTTTGCTGTGCACCTGATCAAAAGCTCACTAGGAACCTCATTTCCTTCAGCTTTCACATGATGCCACTGCTGAAAAAAAATTTAGTTATTAATACACGCAGAGGCAAACTAACAGTGACATGCTTGGAGGTGGCTTGTGCGCCAAGACAGAAGGAAGGCACGCACATAGCTTCCTCTGCAACTGCTGAGCAATTTCAGCTTCTTGCTTGCAGGTGGTTTAGTCAGAGGCAATTCACATTTGTCCACTCCCAAATCCTGCAGGGTGACTCAGGCACTCTTCCCTTTAATGCAGTGAAAATACCAAACATACAATGATCAGCTTCAGTTCTAGTAGACCAGTATTATGAACAATCTTTTCTGAAGGTTCAAGTGGCACTTGCCTCCTTGCTATCCTACAATACCTTTTTTCTGTCTTGTAATGTTTTTTGTTACCATATAGTCAATGTTTCCTTTTCTATTACATTCTAGAATTAGCTCTCATCCTCTGCAAACAAACAAACAAATCTACAGCTGGTGCAAAGGGAATCTGATTTTATTTAACCTTTAAGTTAAATGCACTCACTCACACAACCTTTGGAACAGCAGCTTAATAAGATCCGTTTATTTGAACAGTGTCAATCATACCTCATTAGAATTACATGTTAACTGATGCCCAAAACTCAGTGTCTGTAAGCTGATGAAAGATAGTTTGCACTGAAGTTAATATATATTATATATCGTCAACCTGTAAAACCAATCAAATCCGACAAGTAGCTGAATACTTTTACATGTGGAGAACACGGGCAAGAGGCTCACAAACATTTACTTATTAGCTTCCTTTTGCTAGAAATGAAACCAAATTGAATGACTTCTCTGTTTAAAACAGCCAACCTGATCTGCATTTAACAACATCAGGGTGTCAAGGTCAGTGTGAGATTACTCACCCAACTGTCCCTGAGGATAAACTGGAACATTATTCATTGTAAAAATAAATTACAGCATGTCCTAGCCAATCAATTCTATTCAGGCAGAGATATGAGAGAACGAGAAGAACAAGAGACTGCGGTTTCATCTGTCTGCTCTGTGTCAAGTATTACAGACATCTACTCTGTTAATGCTCATTCTCTATTTCCAGCAGGGGAATTGTTTTGGAAAAGGTAACAGTTTTCTCCATAAAACAAGGACCTCTGCAATATGAGAGCATTTCAACAGTCTTCAAAGCAGGCTGGTTTGTTCCTGAAATAAGCAATTTGGCCTTTGATGGGGACAATAATTTATCAGAATTTAGGAGGTTATGCCCCCCTCAGCAGTTCTGTTCGGATATCACCTGGTGTGACTTGGGCAATGTTCTCCTGAAAGGAATGACTCTTGGCCGTAAAAGCTGCTGCTAAGTGTGACTCACACCTGACCCAAACTCTGGTGGTACTTACAGCAAAAACATCCTAAACCCAGGACTCATGCAGCTGAAAAAACAACAGTATAGAGCAGCCTGATGCTGAAGCCTCCAGGAAGCCAAAGTAGCCCCAGCCCACACAACTGTCCAAGAATCATATTTATCAAAATGTTCCTTTGTGCTGGGCTCTCTGCCCACCCGAACATCATCCAAAATTGTATTACCTCAACACACAGTTAACTACAGGTACTTTATTTAGTATTCCTTCCCACTGTTCCTCTTCCCTCATAGTGTATTAGTCATTTCAACTCCTTTACTTTATTAATGAGAAGAAAAAAGCCTGTGCTTGCTTAGCTGGATCTTCCCTTGCACCACAAAAAGGTATCTGTTCATGTCTGTCTCCTGGTAGGAGTGCAGATGCATTTGCCCCCCACCTTCCCTTCCTGTCACTCTTCTTTGCAGTATGGTTTGTTTTTTTTTTGGAAGAGGTTGGAGGGATTCTTGGGTCTTTCAAGCTAGGAGCTAACAATGGGAAAAATTCACAGTAGGCACATTTGTATTTCTTTCCCAATCTCTCACCCAAACCATATAACATTTGGAATTATTCTCTTCCTGCAGCAAGAGCTTGCAGTGACCACCTGACATGAGCTGATGCAGACCTAACAAATACCTTTACATGGTGCAAGGGAAGATCCAAGCAAAGAAGCACAGCCCATACAACAGGCTGCACATCCCACCTTGTATGCAGTGGAAATCTTCAGTGCCTAAATCCTGTGCTGTGCTATCAAAAGCACAAAGTCAGACTCTGCAGATGGAGATGATGCTAATTGGCATCACCCAAGGGATACTGCCTGCATATAAATTCATATTTAAAAATACTCCTTTTGAAATTATATTAACACAACAACACTAAAGACTCAAGAATTATGAAGTGTTGAGCTAAAACTACTTATATGGATTTTTTTCCCAACAGAATCCACTGTTTTATTCAGGACACAGAATAGAGGGAGATAATTTAACGTGAAATTATTCATCCTACTATGAGATGTCAAGTCATATTAAACAGACTGAATTAAGTCTGTATCAAATCTAGCATTTTCTTATTTGTATGGTCCATTCAAAGACCACCACCAATTCAGTTTCCCAATGAACACTAATGCCTACTCTCTTGCCTGTGTAGAGAGATGATCCAAAAAATAAAGAGCATATTTTAGTCACATGAAAAAGTCAGATTTACACAATAGAAAAAATTATGTGGCCCCAAAATTTGTTCTGCATGGGCATATTCATCTCTCCTAGTGCAGAGATCATCCTTTCCAGATCTGCAATATCTTGCTTCACTCAACACAAACTTCCTCAGTTAATGAGGCAATGATCCTGTAGAGAAGAGCCCCCTTTACTACATCTCACATATAAATCCATTCTTCATAGTGAAGGAATAAGATCTGTGGAAAAAAAATATTCACAGACTATAGCTTCATAATTAAAAACTACTTACATAATGGTAGCCAAAAAAGGTTGTGTGAGCAAACTGGATTAAGCCAACTCATAAAGCATTCATTAAGTTGCAAACTTATACATCACTGGGTAGGAGTTAATATCTCATAAAAATTAAGATAGCTTTCTGAAAAACAATACTGTTTTTTAACACAGAGCATTACCCTAAAAGGAGCTATACCCTTCAAGCATTTAATTTGAGTAACTTATATTAAGAAGAGGCTGCATAACCTATGCTAGACCCCGCTGACACCTAACATAATTTTTTGAAATACAGTTAAAAAAATAATAAGAATGCATGCATGTATGTGTGCATTTTTTTTTTAATACAGAGTGTTTATGATGTATAAAGGATATGTGAATTAATGTAATAAAAGGAGGCAGTTTATGAAAAACAAGTATTTATGATAATGGTACAGCTTTGCCAAGGTTTGGTAAGGTATCAAAAAACACCATTAAAAGCTTTGTTCAGAATAAATACAGTCAATTTATTGCAACGATAAATGTGATTTGTAGCTTAATGCAAAATAAACTTGTAAAAATGGTGCTAAGAGGATTTGTGTTTTAAAGTTATTGGATCAGTTAATGTAATTAATAGAACCCACCTCACTAGAAGATATTAAAACGAAGTAACGAAAGTATGAAATAAAAAGTTTACTTAAAAGGATGCAAAAGACACAACTAAAGTCATCCCAGGGCAGAGGAAGAGATCTATTTTATTATGCCCATGCCCCGAGGCCTTATAAAAATAAAAAAAAAAATCCACTAAATAAACAAACAAACATGCAGACAGTGAAAGGAAAAACAAACTAATAGGAAAGGAAACAGCTAAACAAATGCTTAGCATAAGGCTTGCCGAGCTAAAGCGAGGCAAAACAACTTTGAGAAAAACCAACAGACAACTAGTTTGTTAAATATGTGCAGCCAGGAGGGCGAGGGAAGTAAACATACAAATAAAACACCAGTTGGTTGATGCTGCTTCTGAGCAAAATAAGAAACTCCAGAACATGTAGGTTAAAACCAATGCCAGGTGCTGCAAACAAGCGGCCAAACTTTGGCAACAAGGAAATTTGAGGTGCTTAGTTATCCCCAAAAGCAATGGTATACAGAACTAATGAGTCAATGATCCTAACATCATCTCTCACAGGACAGGTATAAAGATAATTCAAAAGATCCTAAACTACAGGAAGCTTTCAGCACAGACACTTGCAAAACATATCATCAAAAGGAACTCAAACCATCAAACTTCATTTAGAACTGCCTATAATTCCACAAGTTCACCCATTCTCTACAGAAAGTAAAGAATGTGCACACTTCAAAGCGGAGCAAATACAATGAAGTAACTCATGCATTTCAAAGACTGAAGAGATATATTTTTATTGAGCAATCTGTGCACTCCGGCATTGGTTAAAGGCTTACTACCTCTGTATACATGAGCTAAAATTTTCCCTCTTTCAATTTGTACACGTTATTCTTTGTCGTATCACTACAGGTCCTGAAAGAGAGTCCCTCTCTGGCTTCCCTGTAGGCCCCCTGCAAATACTGGAACATTGCTATATGGTCTCCACTAAACCTTCTCTTCTCCAGGCTGAACAGCATGAACTTTCTCAGCCTATACTCATAGGGAAGGTGCCCCAGTCCTCTTACCAACTTTGTGGGCCTCCCCTCTTGACTTCTCTAACCCTTTCATGTTATTCTTATGTTGGGGGCACCAGAACTGCACACAGTATTCTGTATGGGGTATCTCAAAAGCAGAGTAGAGGGGGAGGATCACCTCCTTTGACCTGCTGGCCACGCTGCTTTTGGTGCAGCCCAGGACACAGCTGGCTTTCTGGGCTGTGAATACCCGTTGCCAGCTCAGATTGCATTTTGCATCAACCATCACTCCCAAGTCTTTCTCTGCAGGGCTCCTCTCATTCAGTTCTCTGCCCTTTAGGCAGTATTATGCAATAAAACCCCAAACCCAGCTAGCTCAAGTATTAAAGGAAATACAATTCTTGTTTCTACGTTGCCCTGTGTCGCATCAAAATATCCCCATGCTTTGCCCATGGATTTCTCTGCCTCACAACAAGGGAATACTGATAACTGAATTTCAAGCTGTTACATTTCTCTGCCTTCCTCTCCTAACCTGTTCCTCTTTTCTCCACCTCTTTTGCCCCTCTCCTTTTAGCAACTGCTACACCATTCTTCTCTCCCCTACTTGCATTGCCGTCCTCAGTTCTCCTCTTCAGCCTAATTTCTCCAGCCCTCCCTGCTGCTGCAATGCTTACTTCTATGCTGTGTTATAATGTATGAAAGTATTACACACTTTCCTATTTCTCTCTCAGCTCCTACTTGGGTTTGCCATTCTCTAAAAACACTGCAATTGAAATTGTGACTTCACTCCAGCCTCTCACATCTCCTTTTTTACCAGTTTGTCTCTCAGTCTTCCTCATCGCACCCCTGCAGCTCCTCCTGCTCCAGCCAAGAAGAGGAGGGGTGAAGTCAATGAAGAGCTTCTGCTCTCAGATCTGGAGTCTACTGCAGCCAGCAAGAGCACAAGAAGCCCTGCTCAGCCCATGTGCCATAAACTCATCTGGCCCCAACACCCACACAAGATTTAAGGAGAAAGGAACACTGCTCCACACTGATGAAGCCTCTGGATACAGTGGGTGCAAACTCTAAGAAGTCTAGGGAGCATACATAAGGAATTCATCCCCATGAGCAACAAGAGTCATATTACCAATACCATAGGAGCCATATTAGTCTTCCTCATTCACGTTCTGAAATATAGAGTAAGGTTTTGAAAAAACATTCTTCAAAAACATCAGCCTTAAAACAGAGTTCTATTTTGTTGAATTTCATCAAGCAAACCTGTAAGGTACTAAATACAAGTTCTTACACATAACACAGAAAGCACCAAGTAATTGTAATTTTTATTATGAAAATCACCATCTTTTCTGTCATTAGTGACTGGAGGCCACTAAAACTGCAGGTACCTTTAGATTTACCTTTCCATTACAAAACAAATCTTTACACTATTCTCACTAATTCTTACCCTCCAATCCAAAGACAGGATCTACTCAACCCAAAATAAGGATCTCTTACACCATTCTTTTGGTAATCTTCCCCAAGTTCTCCACTTATTTTTGTTTCCACTCAATTTTCATTGCTTGAAAGGTACTTGGATGGACATAAAATCCTTTTGACTTAAACTTTCCTTTCCCTGCCAAGGCGCAATCCTTTCCTTGAATATCCACTGCCAACGCTACCTCACATTTCAAAAAGATTAGAGGCCCACTGCCGTTCATCAGCCACACCAACACAATGTTTTCCACATTTTACCCATGCTTTCATTCTGTTTAAAGGAAATTATTGGTGCCCTGCTTCATTTAGGTCCAGGACAATTATCAGTCATGTTTTGCGTGTGAAAGCCAGTTTTTTGCCTTCAAAGGAAATATGCTGATGAGCACTTGATCCTCTTCTTACCTGATTCATTTCTGCTCATTTCAATTGTCAAAAAGTAAATTAGAACCAGAAAGGTCAGATGAGTCTGCCCAGGCACCAACTACCATTATTACTGGGATCAAACTAGTCATGGACTCAGGTTCTCTCAAACATATTGCCCAGAAAATCTGTGTTCTTATTCAAGGATAAGAAAGAATGATGCATGGGAATCCTAACAGTTAACATTTGGAGCATGTTCAAGAAGGATTAGACACACTTTCAAAATTCAAAGCAGGGACCTGAGTCTCTCAGGGAAAGACCTAATCTGTGACAGAAAACTGACAAGAGGAAAGTTACCAACAAAACGCACAAGTGGAAAAGGATAATACTGCTAAAGAAATAAAAGTAGGTGCATGATTAAGAAGTGCAATCATTGTACTTGTTAGCACATTTTCAAGTTAAAGTTGCATTGTGAAATAGCATGAAAGGAAGGATGTGCTATAATTGGACTACTTACATGCAGACACCTTTTAAGTCAGTACACATATTTTGCATGATTACTCTGTCAAATGAAAATGTTATAAAAAATTCAAGCAGAATTAATAACTTCAAGAGGTAAAGACTGAGTTGTCTTTACATATATATACACTGAGTTGTATCTTCACCACAAATTAACTGAGGATATTGGGAAAAAGAAGTAACCTTTAAGCTTACTATCACACCAGAAGTGTATCTGTTACATGAGAGGACATGTACAGATTGGATGTGAGAGAAGCCTTTCCTGTCACACAAGGTGAACTGCCACAGATTCCTGAAAAGGGGAGGAAGAAGTGAGCTCCAGGCCATACGGCTCTTTTAGCAAGTTGCTCTCCAGCTATGCTGTTTTAAGATCAGGCATTCATATTTTATCCCCTCTTTTGGGACTTGAGTGGGAAAAAAATAAATCAGTAATTTACTAATTAGCAACATTTAAGTAAGCCAGAAAGTGAAGAAGCTGCTTTCAGAAAGGCATTTAATTATGTAGCACACAGAAGCACTATGTTTATTCAGGCTCTTAATTAGTTCAGTTTAGTCCTTGTCCGCTACAATTAAAACCTGCAAGTTCTTAAGTGCAAGTAATGTGAGGAAGTGTATACTTGCACTGCAAACAAATAAAAGCAAGTAGATAACATATACTTCAGTTCTGCAAGTGTGTAATGAGAGCATAGATGAAGTCCAAGGTATTTGGTAAGCTCAAGCATGTCTAGCTACCTGCCAGACTAGCATGGGCAGGGCACAGAGGCAGTCCAGTAACTTCCTTGCAGCTGGATATCATGGTTTTCATTTCTCACTTAAGTGTCCTGTTCATGGTCAGATCAGCTGAGGGAAACTTCTCAAGCAGCCACAGAATGAGGTTCAGCTAAGTCTCTGCCGAGGTGTGCCTTGACATCCTTGACAGTACATTTCAAGGAACTACTTTAAACAAAACAAAAACATGATACAGTTGAACTGAAAAATTGCTGGAAAACACGCGGTCCTGCCAACTGTTCTAAATACCACAGCAAGCTGATATCCTACAGCAAGGCTGTCCAGCATTAATACTATGTCCAGCAATACAGAAAATTTAATCCTTCCTAGAAGGCCTCAGGAGACCAGATCTGTGCTTGACATATGAACAACATGCAGCTTCTGCCATCACCCATACATGCACTTCTGTGCATGTCTGGTCACATGCAAAATCTCCTTCTGTTCCTTTAACACGTTTCATCTATTTTTTTTTGCAGCAGAATAATCAGTCAATAGCTTTTCACTGTCCCCTAAAGGAAGTCACATCTCAGCCCAGCTGAAAGGTCATAAACCACTGCTCTGTTGTAGGTACCTCAATCTGAAATTAACCAGCAATTTATTAAAAAATATATTTCACTTCCTTAAAGAAAATGGATAGAATAGAGAATGGCATTGCCACATGGCCCAAAATAAATGCATGTTAATAATATCTGTTAATGATTTTAAAAATTACTTCTGCCAACAGTCCCTAGATGTTGTTCATCTAGCCTTGAGATTTCACCAATATGTCTGAGAGTTCTCTGGTGTACTACCAGATGGAGAATAACAAACAAACGCAGAGGTGAACTTGAAAGACTAAGATTTTTATTATTATTTCTTTAAGCAAACTTGAAATTGCCAATTAGCTTGAGACAGCTTTTAGTGCAAGGAAGTATAAATTTTGAATTGCTTATGGGTTAGCAAATGCAAAGCAACATCTTTTTCACTGAGAAAAGGTCACACCCCTTTTCAGCATTACAGAGAGCTTTCCAAAAGCTTGGGTTTATTAATGCAAAGAAGGGGAGAAATTTAGTAAATGTCTAATCATCTTCACTGTATTCAATATTTGAAGTGAAATTTATTTTCTTGCACGTAAAAAGACAAGCAGATACTTTAACTATACACTCACGTAGCCATCTGCTATCTTGGTTTTAAGACTATCTCAAACTGCAAAACTAGATGATTAAACAAAAAGTGAGAGAGATTAAACCAGACAAGGTCTAACTTGGTCACTTGAACAAAATGTTCTTGCCATGCATATGCTTCAAAAACTGAAGAAAAACTCTCATACAAAGGTTTGCTTCCTCAGCTGTATGGCTTTCCATAGACCTTTCTAGAAAACAACATATATTGTTTCCTTTGGTCTGCCTTTCACAGGCAACAGCAGTTTCACCACCACAGCATCACTACCCACAGGAGGTCTCATACCAAAAGCAAGCACCTATTTTTTTTATTATTTTTTCTGGCACTACAACACTCTCTCCCCAAACTCCCTCCCCCTCTGAGTTTGAACAGTGCCCAAACACAGGGAAAGGGAAGAGGACCAGGACAGCACAGCAGATGCCCCAGGAGTGCAGCTGCTCAAACATCAGCCCTCAACAACCACGTTTGATAGCAATGTGGTGTGGGGAGCAGTAAATCACACTTAGGAAAAAGTTAGCTGCAGAAGCTTTTCCAATGGCCCACAGATGGTGGGCCCAGGACACTTGTGGGACGACATCACTCATGGAACAACATTTGAGCAACACATACAGATACAGTTAGATGAAGTCACTAATATTACTCCCCCAACCCCAAACCAGTGCTTACCCATCAGCCTTCTCCCCTCCACGCTGCTGCCTGCCCAGCCTGGAACATCCTGCTGTGAAAAGGCATCGTGTTACTGGCCACCCCATCTGCAGTCAATGACAAAATCCCTGCTGAAGCAAAAGTCTACTTGTAATTTTCTCTCACCTGGGTCATGGTACAGCATGCCATGAACCCAAAGCATTTGCAGCAACATCTCAGCAAACCCAGCAAGGTTCTGCTTCCTTTCTCAGTGCTTGTCCTTGGTGGGCACAACAATCACAGATGGACTCTATCTGACCCCAAACAAAATCTATTTCAACACTTCCATTTTGGTGCTTGTGCAGCAGGGAATAGAATCTGCAATATTGCTGTATATGATGAGATTACAATTGTGTAAGTCTATAATTACAGCTTTTGTGGAGGGGAAGACACCACACAAGAAGGAAGGTGTTAGTTCACCATGTAAACAACAGCCGGACTAAGCTAGACACTAATACTTGGTGGGGACTGTGCAGACAATTTCCATCATCTTTGCTACACTGAAAGGTTTGTCTGTATCTCATAGCTCTAGAGAAATTGCTTTAAAAAAGCATAAAATCCTCAAGGTCAAACTGCTAACCTCTGGCACTTTGGAGTTTCAAGGTAACACCTCACTCTCACTTCCACCCAAAGCCTCATGCAGAGCTAAAGACCTAAAGACACATCAGGTAAAGAAGTTCTGCCACCAAAGAGAAAAGGGGTAGTGCTGGAAAGAGGGTCAATAATGTAGGTTACAGCAGGAAGAAATGAGAAAAAGCTGACCTGGATGTATTGTTGCAATTAAAGGCACTCAGCAGCAGCAACCTGGTCTCTGATCTCTGCATTACTACACCTTCATGTGAAGCTCAGTTCAAGCAATCTCTGTGACAGGGTAAAATTACTGCATGAAGGGCAGCTGTGGTACCAGATAGTCACTATTTAATGAGACTGACTGCATCTCTAGTAGCCAGAGGCAGACACAAGGTTACTATCAGAGATAATCTGACATTACTGCTGGGTTATTCTGCCACCAGAGAGACTTTCAGGTCTTTTACATCACAGGCTGAAAAGCAGTGTTGTTTCCAGGGGTCCCTTGGCACACTGTGCCCAGTGATCTGGGAGAACAAAGGTGCAGGTATCACCACTGCAACACATAATGCAGTAAAAAGAGGATAATATAGATGATAAAGTGAATTATAGGAAACAAGTGATTCAAGCAAAGGTGAATGACAACAGAAGTTATTAGTTAAACAAAGAAAAGGATTTTATACTAGGAGAAAGATGGGTTTAGAGAATCACAAAGCATTGAAACCTCATGGACAACATCAGTTAAAGACACACAAGCTATCTGGCCCTTCATCTGGCACAAGAAACATTCCTGATTTAATAAGAGTTTGGTGATCCAGAAGTCCTCGAATGGCCTATGTATGGTCATATTGGGAGATTTCATAGTAATACAGACAAATCATTAGGTCTGGGGCACAGCTTCTGGTTTCAATTCCTTCAAAGAAAGAGACACCAAAACTGCCCAAACTAACTCAGACACAGCAAGCAGGACAATCAGAAGGTTGTTTAAAAATTCACTACAGTGCCATAATAAGATACCAATACAGATACAGACCAGCAGTCAAGCCAGTTCAGGGGTCAGACCCCTCAAATATTTCAAAAGATTTTGAGGAGAGATCCCAGTAGCACCCACATCTGTGTTGATGCAAGTCTGCAGCTAGCCTCTGTGTAGCCCAGTGTATATAGGAGCAACTGATGTGGCTACTGTTCACATAACTCTTGTCTAAAACTAGTACCTCTGGAAGGTTTTTTAAAAAGGATTTAGTGCTATTAAACAATAAAATATCAGAACCCCAGAGGAGGCATAATTGCAAGATGAATTGTGCAACTCCACAGTTTCCAAATCCACATGGTGTTACTGGCAGCCAGCCTTCAATTATAAGAAGGTAACAAGAAAAAGTGCACAGCCAGTGACAGTGAGGCAAGGTGCCTGCCATTCCTTAAAGGAACACCACTCCCCTGGGAGTTTCTGCACTGACTGAACTTTGGGACAACTGCAGCCCTAGAACTTGTCATAATCTCACTGGCTACAGAGTGGACAGCAAGGTGAGCCAAGTTTACCTGGTGTAACTTCAATGCTACGAGAACCTGAGTAGGCTTCACATGCGGGAGCAAAAGCTTCAACTCCATCAGACACAAGTAAAAGCTGCCTTCAACAAGCTGTGGCTATGGTCCAAGATCTGTACTGGCAACTCAGTAGAACAAATTCATTTAACAATAACCTCCCTCCTGCTACGTCAGTACCTCCCCATAAAGACCTGCCCACAGTGGGAGTTGCGTAAGAACAAATAAAAGCCAAACAGAACAGGAGTGAAATAGCTCATATGGGTTTGAAACTTCTGTAGTTTGCTCTTTCAAAGATGTACAAGCAGGCCAAAAAAAGCTTTGCTTTGGTTTTGGTGGTTTTTGCGGGGGGGGAGGGGGGTGTGGGGGGGTGTGTGTAAGGAAGCAAAGCATAGCTAAGTTAAGTATGTGTGTATTCTGATAGTCCAGACATTTCAATTCATATTTTCAAAGCATTTTGAAACAACACTGCAAAAACCAAGAAGCCTTCTCAAAGAGAAAACAAATAAAATGTGAGAATTTCACTACAGAACGCTTTGTTTGACAAAAATTAGATTGCCTTCTATCTTCCACTTGCCTGAATGACATTGCTTCCTGCTGTCCCAAATGGCTTCCTCACTACAGGCAAAACAGTATTTTATATGACACTCAAGGGACACAGATGACTTTATGAACTCCTACCATGTAGTTACAGCCCAGCAGTGTCTGGGCTTCTCATTTGCCATGGTACCAAACCCCTGCACTGTGCTGTGAGACACAGTCACCTATTTCTCATTTCAGTGACAAAACCTCAACCTGCACTGATGCAGAGGCTACTCTAAATCTCAGCTCCTTTGGCTTCAGTGTGATATGAATTACCCAGATAACCATAATATTCTTATTTCACAATTTCCTGTAAAGAATATAATAACCAATATACTTGAAGCAGATGAATGCTAATACATCTGCAATCACATCAATCAGGAAACTGATCTGCAGGAAAGATGAAAAGGAAAGGAAAGAAAGACTCAAAGGAATGAGAAAAAAACCCCATGTTTCACTTAGGTGAAATTCCCAATCTAGTTTCTGCACAACTACAGACAGAAAGGAGACAATAGTGCAGTGCCACTGAAGAAATATACAATAAGCCAGCCTTCAGGTCACATCTCAAAAGCCCACCCACAAATGAATGACCCATATTTCAGTGCAACCTATAAAACAAAAATTTCTCAAAAAAATCAGGTTTAATTTACTTGTCTGTCACAAAAAAAGTCTGCAGCAGTACAGGGATACATGGTTTCAAGCATAAAATCTGGGTCTAATGTTGCGGTCTTTCTTCTATTCAATTATCACACACTCCCAGCCCTCAGAGTCCATCCTTGCAGACACCACAGTAATACTGAGTCTAGCAGGGATGCTGATACACCTGCTAGGTAACACAACAAAAAGAAATCTCAGCCTCAGCATTTCTAAAGAGATTTGACACATGAGCAGGACAGTATTGATTGTCTCTGCTGTACTTTATAGGCTGCCTTAGTAAGGAGCACTTTTAAAAAGGGTAGAAGATGAATGTTGCAATCATAAGGCAAGTGATACAGTAAAAAAAAAAAGGAAAAAACAACACCTCCCCCCCAAAAAAAACCCCCAAAAACCTTGCAAATACATGCATTGCTTAGCGCAAAAGGCCTGCAGGCCCATCCTCCATGGATTTGTCTTCTGAAATGCTGGTCTTGAGTCTCAGTATATGCACAATTCTGAATTGGCACACAGCACTGAACACCAGTTTAACTCTCAAGTTTTCCAGTTAAGAGACTCCCATCTGCCTGCAGTTGCTCTTGTACTCAGAGATAACCCGAGCAACCCGAAGACCTGGAGAAAGCATTACTGCTGAACCGTGGCCACAGTGCAGGCAGGGACTCAGAAGCTACCACATTAAATGAGCAAGAAGAAAGTTACACCTCAGCAAGCACCTCTGTGGCAGCAAGTAGAGACAAGAACCTCCTAACATCCTGTGCAGCTGCACTAGTGACACAACACATACTTTCTCAGCAGGTAAAAAGTTCTTCATATAATTTCCAGCTTGCCACTTTGCTAGGCAACCTGCTGAGCTGTATCTGCTCTTGAGATTTGCAGAAGGGCAGGCTTAAGACTGACAGCCAGTAGGACAAGATTGGCCCACAGAGCAAGAGCTGTTACAGGATGAGGTTTGCAAAACCTGTAATTCACCAGGGAACATTTCAGATTTTCAAACATTTACCATACAAATTCTTTTCATCTCATATTCCAGATGGCACATACAGAAACTTGTAACTCCTGACAGTAACTAGTTATCAAGACTTATCATCTTAGGAAAAAAATAAACAGACAATCACAAAACAGACAATATCAGAGGCAGCCTCTGGAGACTTCTAATACAATACCCTGCTCAAAGCAGGGTGAACTAGGGCAAGTTGCTCAGTCCATGTCCAGTCAGGCTATCATCACCTTCTTCAAGGATAGAGACTCCAAAGTGTGTCCCAGGTGTTTGACCAACCTCACAGTAAAATAGTTATGGTCAAAGGAAATTTCCTGTATTTCAGTTTGTAAGCAGACACATTTATAAGATTCTCCCTGAGGCTTCTCCTCTCCAGGCTGAGGAATACCAGCTCCCAAAGTCTCATAAGAGACACTCCCATCCCTTAATAATCTTCACAGTCATTTGCTGGACTTGCTGCAATACATCCATGTCTCTCTTATACTGGGGAGCCCTGAGCTGGAAAAAGCACTCCACATGTGTTACACCCTCCATAGTAGAGGGGAAGGATCATCCTCTTGAACTGATCATCCTCTTGAACTGCCAGTGATGCTCTTCCTAATACAATGGAGGAAGTTACTGGTATCCTTCACCTCAAGGGCACATTGCTGCTCATGCTGAGCTTGGTGTCCCACCAGTACTTCCAGATCCTTGTCTGCAAAGCTGCTTTCCATTCAGTCAATACTGATACGCACAGCTATTCTTGCCCAGAGGCAGAACTTCACAGGGTTCCTGCCAGTCCAGTTCTTCAGCCTCTCAAGGCTATTCTGAATGGTAGCATCATCATGTGGTGTATCAGCCACTTCTCTCACTTTTGTATAGCCTGCAAACTTGCTGAAGGAACACTCGGACCCATCAACTGTATAATTTATAAAGTTGAAAACAGTATTTGCCCTACTAACAACCTGTGGGGGTACACCACGAGGGACTGATTTCCAACTGGACTTCGTTCTGCTGACCACAACCCCATATGGCCATCAGCTCAGCCTGTTTTCAGTTCATCTCCTTGTTCTTTTCTCTAATCCACACTTGATTGGTTTACCAACGAGGATGTCATGGGAGCCTGTGTCAAAAGCCTTACTAAAGTCAAGATAAACATCCATTTCTCTTCCCTTATCTAACAGGCTAGTCATCTCATTGGGTTCATCAAGCATGATATCACCTTCATAAATCCATGCTGGCTACTCCCAGTCACCTTCTTGTCCTTCATGTGCTTGGAAACAGTTTCCAGGATTATTTGCTCCATTAACCTGCCTGGGGACTGACAGAAGGCAAATCTTGTCTAAGTCCCCAGATTTGCCTTCTTGCACTTTCTGAGGAGAGTGGTGACAAATGCAGGAACCTCACTCAATTGCTACAACATTTCAAAGATAATCAAGAGTAGGCTCACATTGGCATCTTTCAGCTCATTCAGCACTTGTTAGTACATCCCACTAAGTGCTGTGGATCTGTGTATGCCCCATTAAAGTATTCCATATTCTGAGCCTCATCCAGTAAGAACAAGTCTTCATTGCTCCTGACTTCATCACTGATCTCAGTGATCTGGGATTGCTGAAGGCAAATTTTACTAGTAAAGGCCTTGCCAAAGGTGGTAGCGAATACTTCCATCATTTCCCCATCTTTTGCCACAAGATCCTCCTGTTCCACTCAGCAGTGAAAGTGAATTTTCTCTCATTTCTGTTTAGAAGCTTTTCTTGTTGCTCTTCACATCACTTGTCAGATTCTGGGTGAGCTATGGCTTTCCTAATGCTATCCATCAATGATCACTTTTCCTGGGCCACCTTTCTTTGCTTCTAGCTCTTCTACACCTTTTACAGAAGTGGTTAGGTCATAGGGACTTGCACTCAATGCTTCCTCCATTTCAGCAGCCCATCACAATCAGCATTCAGTTTCCAGTGACTCAATTCAATTCTCAGGAGACTTCTGGGAGTATGGCATGAAGTCCCTCAACAAGGTTTTTATGAACTTCAAAATCTGACTCTTAATCAAAGGAACAGCAGCCTTAAATAAGCATACTTGGCTGAAGCACTTCAAACTTAATGATGACCTTCACTGCACAAGTTTTGAAGGTACTTCCCAAACAAGGTCTCATTTTTATATTTTCTCTGTTTTCATCAGGTGATGAGATGAAACAGATTCTCGAACTGCAGGTCTTCCAAGTTCCAGGTAGGGGGCTAAGCAAGAACAAGCAATAAGCATGCTTTAGTGACCACTCTATAGCACAGGGTGTTCAATTTCCTATTGCTCTAGATCTTCCATTATAAAGACATTACCTCTTCATCATGGCAGCTCATTAGCATTCACTTTGAACATGATCCCACAAGATGTCACAGAATATTATTAGGTAATTCAGGCTCCTAAATTGCATATCTGGCAGCAATACAGACTTCCTTGTTTTATATCAGACAATGAAAGGCCTCCTTGTTCCATTCTTATTCCTTGCTGATAAAACAGAGGTTGAGGTATATGCACAAGGGAACACATCCAGAGGTTTAATGAATTTCTCAAGTACTTCACAATTCTCCCTAGCAAGGAGTTTACAAAATGCTGCTATTATTTTCACTGAAACAAACACTGTTTTCAGGATAATTAACTTTTCAAAAAACTTATTTCCAAAAGCATGAAAGATATTGCACATTCCAATAATTTATTAATCTGCAGTACTGTATTAAACCTTGGCTCTTCCAGCAGTGATGTTTCAAGAGTAGTTCAAAGTCAAATAACTGTGTCCAGGGTCTTAAAGACTGAAAGTAAACAGGTTAAGAAGTTAAATTCTGTGAAGAGTTTTAGGTATCCAGAAAGAGTAGCATTATAGGAAATAAACTTTGCAGCACTCAATCACTTTATATTAATGAATTACAAGGCAAATATTAACCTAATACATTTGTAAAAACTCGCTTACCCATTCTAAAAGCATAACATCTTTAACAGTAATCTGAAGAGGACTGGCAAATGGCATTTTAACTTCTGAGGTCATTTAGGAAAGCAGGCAAAGCTGAGGAGGTAACCAAGGATGGCCTCTGCAAGGAGAGGCTGGAGCTGCCCTATGGTGGGCACAACTGGTTCCAAAAACCCACTGGAGGACACAGCTGAGCACCTCAGCCACAATGGTGCCACCTCAGGGAAAACATGTTCAAGAAAGAGCCAGACACTGCCCAGCAAAGAGTGGTGAGAAAACTGTGAGAAACGGCCCTATGAGCACTAAGGTGAGAAGATGGAAGTGAGATGCCACAGGCACCAGAGCAGAGACTTCTTCACAGTCCCTGGAGATACCATGGTGGATGAGATGAATGGACTTTGACTGGCTGACAAACACCCATCCAGCTGCTTTCCATCCTCAGCAGGATGCGGGAGAAAGCAAGATGGAAAATCTTATTGGTCAAGATAAATAAGTAACTGGGAGAGGTAATGGGAAAAACTGGAACTGGATGCTGCCACCTAGTTATTCCCCTATGGAGAATCCTTTGTGGCTGTAAAGTGCTGAAGGGACAAGGGGTGTAGTATTACTGTGCATGCATATTTTTAACCTTAGTTGTGATGACATTCTGATTTTAGTGTGGGGATTTCCCCACATACACCCCACCAACCCTTCAAGACAATGACAGTTTAATAAGGAAAGAAAAAGCTGCACATGCAAGTAAAGCAAAATAAGGAATTTATTTACTGCTCACCATCAGCAGGCAAATGTCCACCCACTTCTTGAAAAGCAGGGCCTCAGCATGTGTAACCATTACTTGAGAAGGCAAACACCACCATGAATGCCTCTATCCTTTTCTCCCCACTTTCCCTCAGCTTTTATTGCCAACCAGAATATCCAGTGGTACGGAATATCCTTTTGGTCAGATCACACCAGTGGTCCCAGTTATGTCACCTCCCAACCTCCTGCAGACCCAGCCTGCTGGCCTTGGGCAGGGCTTGGAGTGAGTGCTTTGATGCTGTACAACAGCCCACCAGTGGCATTATCAACACTTGCAGCCATAAACACAAAGAGCAGCACCATATGGGCTGCTGTGAAGAAAAGTGCCTTTAACACAGCCAGATCTAATACAATCTCCACCCCTTATTTCATACCACTTGTATTACGCCTAGGTCCCACATTACCCAACGCCTAAGTGACCTCTGACCATAGCATCTCTTTTCTTTGTCATTCCTGAAATTCCTTTATACCAGCACTTACAACATGTTCTCCACACCTAAACCATCTTTATGTCCATCAGTCAGAACTATACATGTTCATTAACAAATATCCTCTGTCCTTTAACAGGGGCCAAAGCCAGTTCTCCACACCAAGGCAGCTAGCTAAAAAACTTTCATTTACACTTCAAACCATAGAAGGATCTTCACAAAGAACAAGCTATACAAGTCACTGGTTTCAAAGACAGAATACTAGACCAAGTGATACCATACACATTGCCTTCAAGTATACATGTACATAAGGGTGTAAAATCTAAAAGCAACATTCAATCCTTCACAGAAAAGCATCTTTGCAAGAACAGAAAATGCCTTCATCTCAAAGCCTTCTGAGAAATAAGTCTGTGCTCAGAAAGCAGCACAACACACTTTCACTTTAGACCTATTTGTCTCTATCTGCTACAGGATGACCTACCAGTTAGCTTTGTTACTTTTATCCGAGTTTCCCATTTCCATCTCAGCCATTATTATTGTTAGATAGCCTTCAACAAGCACCACAGAGCCATTTTAATAGTCACCACCACCCAAGCAGCAAAATCAGACAAGAGCAAAAAAAAGGCAACCTTTGAGAACAGTCTCTTCTCTCATTTTCATGTTCTCCTGCCAAACAGGGATAGAGTGTATCATACTAATCCCCATTCCTACTTTTATGTTACAGAAAACTTACTGCATTCACAGCCATTTAAGCTTATTTTATCCCTGCTAAAACTGTGCAAGGAAAACAGGGTTGGTTTAAAGCTCTGCCTATAAGGAAAGGCTCTTACCTGCATTAGCCCAGGGGAGATACCAGGGGCAGCTGACATTCACGTAGGTGCCAGGCAGTCCATCCGGCCAGCAGGCATAATCGTCAAATGTTCTGTTGCAGAACTTGCCTTCTGCAGAGAGAGAGAAGGGAGGGTCGTGCTACTGCCTTGGATTAATACTGCAAAAAGAAAAAGACTGAAGAGCAGAATATAAAAGGAAATACAGGCACGTGCATTTAAGCCATAACAGCATTATGCATTTAAGCTTTCATGTGGAATTAAATGACATTTATTAGTCCAAGGGTTTATACCTACACAGGAAACTGTTGTTTCAGGGAGGAACTTGAGAGCAGATTAGGGTCTTAAACTAAATCAACAGACAAGAAAAGTAAATTAATACTAATCCATTACCAGCTTTTTTCTCTTACTCCCTTAAGTGTCTCAGTTTAATTTAAAATCATTTTTGCTATGAACACTAAATAAATTCCTCTGACTGAGTTCACAGTCATGCAATTGGAAAGTCTAGCCTAATATATAGATCCATCAACGAAATACCCACAACACAACCATAACTTTGCATTACAGCCTAATCACTATGACAATATTTCAACTTCAGATTTATTAAACTGTCATTCTTAGAGGGCAGCACTCAACTGCTCAACAGGATAATGGAGTGGAGTGAGATGAATGTGTCCCTGCCATTGCTGTCATCAGCTACTGCTCTCTTCTGCCATAATAACTTAGTTAAGACAAGGAATATTAACAGCTTTGAAATAATTCCTTACAGACACAACTTTAGACCCATCTTATCTTTCCTCAGTGTGTCACAAATGCACTGAAGCATAGGAGAAGCTGCACGGTGTCCAGTTGTGAGCATCACTGACAAGTCACCAGTGTCCTCTAAACACCATGATGCTGGCACCTCGCAGATGCTCCCAGCACATTACAGCAGCTCAAACACTAGGAGATGAGCTACATTCTCATTTTCCTTAAGACACTTGGTTTTTTCCAAAGTAATTTCCGCATTTTACAATACTCAAAATAATTTAGACCAACTTTACAACCCACAAACTCCTAGTTCAATGTGAACAGCATGGTTCCAGATTTCCTAACACCTTGACCCCTATAAAAGTTCCAGGGGCATTACATTAGTGGGCTATTTGATGTGCTACAGCCATCACTTGGCATTGCAAAACACTCCGGACCTAAAGACAAACATCTTTACAATGAAATTGTTCTACAAAATGCTTCATCAGCAGATGGAAGAGTCCCACAGAGAGCAGGCAGAAGCAAATGGGATAATGAAGCAACAGACCAGAAAGCAAGCTGGAGAAGTATTTTAAAGTTCATAATCGCTCCCTTGCTACTGTTATCACGCATTTTAAAAACTAATATGTCCTATCCCAAAAAACCAGCTTACCTGCCACAATGGGGGGTGTCTCATACAAGTATTTCTGGCATTGGAGCTGATATTCCTTCCACTTCTGCACAACCTCAGAGAGGGACCCATCTGAACTCTGAAAGAGAAACTATGAGTCTCAGACATTGGCAGGGATTTAAACTGCATGGTTTTTCATGCAGACTGAGTAGGTGGGTGTGAAAATTACTACAAAACAAAATAGCACTGCTTAACATAAAGTGTACACATGCTGCTCTGCATGCAATCAAAGAAAAGTCTTTTTATTTGTACCACAAGGAAATGAAAAACCCACAAACTACACCATGTCATCACTGGAACCCAAACTGAGTTAGCCTTGCTCCCTTGAACATGCCCCAGTTGTGTGACTTATTACCTCAAAAAAAAAAAACA
Source organism: Campylorhamphus procurvoides (assembly GCA_013396655.1). Lineage (NCBI taxonomy): Eukaryota > Metazoa > Chordata > Aves > Passeriformes > Dendrocolaptidae > Campylorhamphus > Campylorhamphus procurvoides. The sequence goes on from WBMV01002640.1 coordinate 73,624, forward strand.
ACACAGGGATGGCAGTAAGCCTTTGATTAGTAGGGAGTTTCTTTCCAACAGCAGTATTTCTGCTTTCCCACAAATGAAACCGAGTTAATTCACTGTATTCAGTGGATATTCCCTAAGCATTTTTCCAGAATGTGGATGAAAGCTTTTCCAGCTCATCTTTTGTTCCATGAACAGCTTTTCCCTGCATCCAGCATACTTTTCCCAAAACTGTAGAGAGAGCAGGGACCTCCTTTTAGTACATTTTGTCAGGCTGTAAGTTCCACCATCAGCTAGCCCAAATAGCAAGGGGACAGAGGAAAAGTACATACAAACTTCATCTGAGGACAAAGGAAATTAGCTGTTATTAGAATGAGCAGCTAACTCAGCACTGGCTGCTCACTCAACCCTAGCAAATGTCCCACCTAGCTCACAGAGACCCAGCTTACTCTCTGCATTTAAGTGAGACATTAGTCCTTCTCTCCCCTCTTTGCATTTATATAAACCAAATTATGAATGTCAGGATTAGCAGGCTTTAAGTGATCAACAGTGCAGCTAACTCAGCCTTCTTTTTCCAGAAAAAGGTCCAGCATGAATGTCTCAGACACACAATCAACAGGTACAACACACTGAGTGAAGAAACATTCATTTAAACCCAGATGTCAGTCAGTCTATTTAGTGAAGCATGAGGGTAAATAATCCTTGCAGTTTCACCCTCCCAGCTTCAATTGCTAATTTTTATTTTCCACTTGAGCTTCTAAACCTTTTTCAGATGGTTAGAATAAAGCCATGGCACAGGAAGAATTGTTTTAAAGTGAAGAAGTCCTTATAAAACTATACTGCATTTCAGGAAAGCCAAACTGAATGCAGTCCACTACAACCAGTGTGACTAAATTAGACACCAGTGGAATCACCTTGGTATAACAGAAATAGAACTGGCATTTTTTGGTACTACTGCCATCTCAAGTCCTCTTCTTTTACGTTCCTCCAATCAAAAGAAGAGTGTTAGAAAAAAACAACAACAACAAACCAAAAAACAAACATCATATAGGCAATGCTTCTGCCTGGTTTAAGCTACTACATTTAATTATGAAGATGCTCTTGTACACGTGATGACAAACACAACCCTAGTAGATACCTGTGTTGTGTTTCAAGAACAACTGCCTAGAATGTAGCTGCAGCTAGGGCCTCATGGCCGTAATTTTAGAATTACGCCGTCTCTCCCCAAAGTCAAACAGGCACAAGCCTGTGGATCTTGGAAACTCTGACCCTGCATGCCTGATTTTAATAATCTTATCTATGCCAATTAATGCTGCAAAGCCTGTCTGTGCTAAAGTCCCTAACATAAAATTCTATTGAATTTTAACTTCATGTGCCTATGGAAACACAAACCTGCAGCGTAGTGATCTATGCCCAACATACCTGAAGGGGAAAGGAAACAACACCTAAATTAGGTCAACAGGTGTGCGTAGAGAAACAGATAATCAGTAACTGAAATTAAAATGCCATTTACAGATCCATGAAGGCTAAATAAGGATACATGGACCAGAGTACAGTTTTCAAGCCTAAGTTTCTCTCAGGCTGTCTTTAAAAAGTGACTTCCAAGTTACATGTCACTTAGAATCACAGAATCATTTAAAGTCTTCATCTTACAAAGGTGGTTACTCAAGTTACACAGGACTGTTTCACTATCCTCTCATCATCAGGTTAACACTCTAATAAAGGAATTAGAAGGATCATTTTCAGGATGAACTCAAATTACAATTCAGAATAATTTCAGAAGTTACTAAACATCACACATCTTCCAAAAAAGTGAATATTAATCAAGTATGCAGATGACATCAGGTTAACCCAAACTCAGCTTTTAAAAGCATTACAACATAAAGATATATAAAGAGTTTCATTTAGAAATGAGACTCTACCTTTTAAAATATCCTGACATTATCCTAAAACTGCTTGCACTGAGAAAATTAGCTCCTTTGAAGTCAGCAAGTCTTCAAGTATTTTTTTCTAAATCAAGTTTTCATCTATTGGTTTCATGAATGCAGGTATAACCAGCTTTAATAACCCTTCATTTAATGAAAAAGTAAAAACATGCTACGTATATTGGTTTCTCATAATGTGAGACAAAACTCTAACAAGGAGATTAGCAAACTATAACAGTAAAATAATTAGACATGCCTTTCTCTGGAGATGCCTGATTTGGTAGACAATTTTCTATTATGGATAGTTCGTTGCAATAAGAAAAATCAAACAAATTTCAAGACTTCATAATTTGTTCTCTCTATGCAACAGCTCACTCTGGTTCAGCTAAATACCATGGGTTTTTATCAGAGAAATTGACTTAAACTTGATTTTATTATAGGCTAATCCCTACTTCCCATGGCTTTTGGCCCACACGAAGGAGAATTGCAAGTTACACAGTGCCACAGATTTACCATGTGAGTAATTATTCAAATAAGAGATAATGCATTTTCTTGAAAAGTTATTTAATTTCTCCTGCAACAAAGAACTAGCAGAACACATAAAAAGCCAAGGATCAATACCTAAAATTTGGAGCAAATGAAAAAAATAAAGCTTTATTCAACTCAGAATTATGTTTTTCTTGCTAAAAGAGTGTAGTTGTGAGTTTCTTTTGGTATTTTTCCCCAGTTATACTCAACCATCAGAGGAAAAACAGTAATGGTTTTGCTGTGGTGAAAATATATCACAGAAGGATAGAAGAGAAGGTGAAAGCACAGCTGACTGGTTAAGGTGGAGGAGTCAAAAGGCATGAATGGATGAATTTTATTAGGGAGGTGAGTAATGGTGCAGCATAAGGAGCATAAAACAGACGCAGAAAAATTAGCACAGGAAAGAAAGACTGGGAGCCTCTCAGTGTATGTATACAATTAATCTCTAGAAAGCACACTCTGAATCAGCACATTCAACAGCTTGAAAGCAGAATTCCCTACAAGTCCTTAACAACTTCATAGGAAAGCCCCTTTCTACAGCCATCATTTGTCTTTATAGGCCCTACTGTAAAAGGAAGCATTTTAATCACTTTTCAACATCTTTGAAACTATTCCTGCTGAAACAAAAATGACACCCATAGAGAGCCAAGGTGATCAATGTCACAAGAGCAATATTCTAATGAAGTCAAGTCTGAGCACAGACTATAAACCTGCAGGCAAAATGCAACATGAAATAGCATCAAAGTGGAAGGGAGAATTCTCAGAGCTTCATAAGCAGCTGGTGACTCCTGGGGTTATCTTCTTCCCTTTTCTCCCATCACCACATAAAAGGTCTCACATGCATTAGAATGAGAAACTTTTCCTTACATTTGTATTTCTTTCATCTTTGTTTGTCTCTTTTTAAATGGGAACACTTCTGGTACAACTTTTTCATGCTTCCAATATTTCACAATAACAAGCAAGACTTTACCCTGCCACTAAAGGCTCACAGCAAGTTGGAAAGAGAGTCAGCAGTGCCCTGGCAGCCAGGAGGGCCAGCCATGTCTCGGGGGGCATCAGGCAAAGCATCACCAGCCTGTCAAGGGAGGGGATTGTCCTGCTCTGCTCTGCACTGGGGCAGCCTCACCTTGAATATTGTGTGCAGTTTTGGGTGCCACAATGTAAGAAAGAGATAAAGCTTTTAGAAAGTGCCCAAAGGAGGGTAACAAAGATGGTGAAGTGCCTTGAGGGGAAGCTGTGTAAGGAGTGGCTGAGGTCACTTGGTCTGTTCAGCCTGGAGAAGAGGAGACTGAGGGGAGACCTCATTGCAGTTACAACTTCCTCATGCTAGGAAGAGGAGGGGCAGGCACTGATCTCTTGTCTGTGGTGAATAGTGACAGAACTTGAAGGAATGGCCTGAAATTGTGTCAGAGGAAGTTTAGGTTGGATATTAAAAAAAAAGGCTCTTCCCCCAGAGGATGGTTGGGCACTGGAACAGGCTCCTGAGGGAAGTAGTCACAGCACCAAGCCTGGCAGAATTCAAGCGGCATTTGGACAATACTCTCAGGTCATGGTGTGACACCTGGGGATGGTCCTGGGCAAGGGCAGGAGTTGTACTCAAAAATCATTGTGGGTCCCTTCCAACACAGGATATTCTGCAATGTAATGTTACAAAAACTGGGCCCTCCAGATTGCTGATCTTAGTCTTTGAAAGCAAAAGACAAGCAGCCTGGCATTGAACAACACTTTGGCCCAGCCTTGGTATTCTTCCCTTGGATAGTAACTATGACATATCTACCTTGTGAGAGGAGGACTAAGATTGTATTTACTGACTTATCTCAGAAGCACCCATGAACTGCTTTAAAACTTCACCGCTATTTTTGAAAAGTCCAATGCAACATTATTTCAAGGCTATTCTGCCCAGGATCAGCACAGCAACTAATCAAAGATAAGTGAAGATTAGACATTTACCAGCTTTAGGCTCATTCTGACTTAACATTCTTTCCTGTGTAATATAGATATTAAATCACCTGTTATGTAACATAAGCTGTAAGTCTACATCAATAAAAACCAACACAGTGGTCACCTAACATGTTTATTTAGCTCATAGCATAGACATAAGCTTGAATTTACAGTTTTGCCCTCAAATCACAGCTAAATGGGGCAGAATGCAATGCTGCTACCCCAAAAAGATTTGCTGGGACCAATATCACCTTTCATTTATTGGGATGAGATTCTTCCTGTCCAAGAAAGAATTAATTCCAGGTTTCAACTTAAATGAATTAATTTTTGCAGGGCTTAAATACTGTCACTCTCCTCAAAGCTCTTTCCCCCCCTAACAAGACCTTTCAGCTTGCCACAACAGTGCTCTAGAAGCAGAAATTTAAAAACAGTGGCTGTAGCACAGCACAACTCTGCAACAGGACTAGCTGTTCACAGAACACACTCATCTCCCCCTGCAATTCATCATCATATTTATCCACTTCTAACTTCAAGTGGATATGAAAGCATATGACTGGCAAGATACTATTACTACCTCCCAAGCCCATCAGCCAAGATTCAATTTCTCTAGACTTACTATGAATTTTTTCCTAATTAACGCAGAAAGAAACCCAGCACTAAGCCAAAATACCCAACAAGGCTGATATTAACAGAGTCCTTTGACCCACTGTCCACCACATGACAAAGCAATCCTGTTGAAGATCAGTCCTTCAAGTACAATGCTTCTTGAAGACCAAAAGAGATTCTGGAAATGTGTTAGCATGGGAAGAGGCATTATTGTTCAACCCTGACTCTAACCCAAGAGATGATATTCAACCCAATATTATAATTACTTAATTCAAATTCTGTCTAATACGTTAATCCAAATCCATTATAGGCAACATCTGACAGTCCAGTTAACTCTCCTTGAATTACTGAAGGTATGCCAAAGGAGAAGGTGGTCCAGAAAAAAATGACAGTGCCGTCTCTGCTACAGATAGTTCAAAAGAAGTGTCTTTAAAGATACCTACCCTATACCTTTTCCAGAGATGATACCTTAGGACATCTGACATTCCCCAGATTTCTGTACTTATCACATTCTCTTCCCACATTATGCTGCTCAGTATTGAGTTTAATGTAGTCATCTGATATTACACAGCACTAAGTTTACCTCTGAGGTAAAGTCATTATTCTTGGTCCCTTCTTTAGGGCTGCTTGACTGATCAGATGATATAATATTAATTATGCTTCCCAAGTCATATTTTACAAGATACTTCATCAGCAGTTGGATCACTCTGCATAAATTCCTCACCCTTCAGAAAAAAAAACCCAACAAAACAGAAAACCCCAAACAAAAAGAAATCGAAACAAACCAAAAACCCAAAACAACAAAACCCAAAACCAACCAAACAAAAAACAAAAACAAAAAACCACAAAGCAAACATGGGATCAAAACCACTTTCCTTGCAGGGGGAAGTCTATTGCCAGCTTCTAGGAGCTTTTCCTGTAAATGCTTCTGTTCCTTAGTTACTAATGAACAAATGGCTTCAGTAGCTCAAGTGGATCAGAAAAAGAAACCTTTTAGCATCCTCCCTGATAGTGAAAAAGCAACAAATGAGGTCCCTCAGAAGGAGCTACTGGATTCAGGGAGAAATTCCCTGATGACACCTGCCAGCTGTTCATTCTCTTAGGCTGCAGCAGCTTAGTACTTACAAGTACTTACAAGAAAAACAAAGAGTCTGAGGACTTTGATATAGGCAAAGCTTGAGAACAGTGTTTAACCAGATGTCTAAGCATTGAAACCCCTCTATTCTGTCAGTGACTTCAAGTTTCACAACATCAAGTTTTTGAACTCAAAGCTGTAAGAGCAAGCTCCCATCAGAGACCTACACAAGATCAATGCACAGAGGAGACACTCCTCTCCCTGTCCCTTCAGAGCCTCTCAGCCGAGACGGATGGCACACCTCCAGTCCCAAATAGTAACATCAGGCTTTCAATAACTTCCCCCAAATATCACCCCCATTCCAGTTCCTCCTCTGACTGAGGAGCTTCAAAACAGCATTTCAGAAAATGTAGAGAGCATCCTGAAAGAAAAAACAGCACTCCTGTCAAAGATGAGTACATATAACTGGGTGGAGGTTTTAGTTTGGTTTCTTTCTTCTTGATTTTTTATTTTCTTTTGTGGTGTTTGTTGCTGTTGTTCTTTTTGTTTGTTTTAAAACAGAGGCTGAATCTCAGCTTTCCTCTCTCTCAGCTGAAAACAATCGCTGCACCACATGGTCCCTCATCCTGTCCTGCCTGCCCTCATACATTTTTCTTTCTCTTTTACACACCTGCACAGCTTCAGAAGGAAGATTTAGCTGGGTTCAGTCCCACAGCAGCCTATAACAGCACAGGGCCCCTATCACCACCACTACCCCTCCCCAATTCTTAAAACTTGTTCTTTCTAGGTTAAGGACAAAAGAATAAGCATATGCATCTCCTAAAGAAGGTTTGAAAATGCAGAATGGTTCTGCCCAGAGTCTCAGATAAGGCATTGTAAAGAACAAAATCAAAACTGACTTGAGGCACATTCCTGTTTCTCGGTACTTCTGCACAGGCAACTCCCACTCAAGCTGAATTACTGCTTCACAAATCATTCCAAATATGTAAACTGTCTGAGCAGGAAAGAGAATCCAGCTCTGACCACAAGGGTTTCCACTCCAAGACCAAACATCCCAGGTCTGTCCTGGGATCCTTCATTTGTGCTTTGAAAATAACCAGTTATCCCCACACAATTTTTTGTTTTGACAAGGTGCATTTCAATGAAAAAAATATCTCTTGGCCCCCATAATTTTCTGGATCAAGACAAAGTATTTGGCATTCAGGGACAGAGATGTCAAAGCAAGCTTTTCTAAGACCTAAATCAACTAGCATAGTATATAGTCTCAAAATAAAGAGAATAAAATAAAGCCTACTATTTCAGCATGATAAAAAATTTAGCATTACCTTTTGGAGATGTAAATAAAACCAAACTCCTGTAGATCAAGTAAAATAATCTGAAAGTGTGGCGCAAACCTGTGTTCATGGGGTTCCAGGTTCTAATGTTTCTGTCCTCAGGGATGGACAGACCTGGGACAAGAATCTGCAGAGTTTTTCTGTCCCATGAAGACCTTTCCCAGCCTGGAAAGATCTTTCCTCTTTGATGACTGTAGGACCCGTGAATGCATATGCTTACAGCTGAAGAAGATACACATTTAAATTGGCAGCCACTGTTACCAGAAAACATTATTTTCATTACAATGTCTTTCATCTCTGCTGCTAAATGTTCCTGTCAAAGATGTATTACATGAGTCAAATGCCAGAAGAAACTATGAGCAACTACACAGAGGCACAGCAAAAAAGATTCAAAAGCAACTAATAATTCACAAACTCTTGGAGAGAAGAAAGCAATCCAACAATTTTAGTGGGAGACAGTGTGCAGCACTCATGAGAATTACATTATCATACAAGGAGATTTTACTGTGCATTGCAAATCTAGACATATGCTTTTTGAAGTGCTCTTTAGAAGAGGACTTATTCATGCAGTTATACAACACAGCAAGCAAAAGAACAGAACAGTTTGAAATGCATTTTCATGCAGATACACAAGGTATGGGTCTAGAAACATTATGGAAGGAACAAAGGCAAATTTGAGGAACATTGTGGAAACAGGGGAAGCTAAAAAGCTGAAGACAAGAAGAGCACATCATATCTACCCTCAGATTTAGAAATTACATTTGGCCGAGGCTATTGGAAGAAGTCAGCATTTCACTAAAAACATAATAATATAGAATAATTGAATGGTTTGGGTTGGAAAAGGCATCTAAGAATCATCTAGTTCTAATACCCTGCTGTAGGGAGGGACATCTCACTTAGATCAGGTTGCTCAAAGCCCCATCTAACCTGGCTTTGAACACTTCCAGGGATGGGACATCCACAACTTCTCTAAGCAACCTGTTCCAGTGGCTCACCACTGCCATACTAAATCTCATGCCAAATAATTTCTCTATTCTATCTCATATAATTCTATCTGCCTTCAGTTTAAAACCATTACCCCCTGTCCTATCACACATACAAGCCCTAGGAAAAAGTCTCTCTCCACCTCTCTTGTAAGCCTTCAAGTATTGAAAGGCCATAATAAGGTCTCTTCAGAGTCTTCTCTCCTCCAAGCTGAACTATGAGCGCTCTCAGCCTTTCTTTGTAGGAGAGGTCATCCATCTCCCAGGTCATTTTCACAGTCCTCTTCTAGACCCAGTCTAAGAGGTCTATTTCTTTCTGGCACTGGGGACGCCAGTGCTGGATGCAGTACTCCAGGTGGGATCTCATGAGAACAGTAGGGGGCAGAATCACCTTCCTCAATCTGCTATCTACACTGCTTCTAATGCAGCCCAGGATATGGTTGATTTCTGGGCTGCAAGTGCACATTGTCAGCTCGTGTCCAGTATTTCATCCACCAGCACCCCCAAGTCTTTATCTTCAAGACTGCTCAGTCCATTCTCCACTCAGCCTGTGCTGACACTGATGATTCCTCTGATTCAGGTGCCAGACTTTGTACTTGGCCCTGTTGAACATGAAGTTCACATGGGTCCACTTCTCCAGCCTGTCAAGGTCCCTCCGGGTGGCATCCTTTTCCTCTACAGAATCAACTGCACCACTCAGCTTAGTGTCACCAGCAAATTTGCAAGGGTTTGCCAAGGGTGCGCTCAATCCTACTGTCTATTAATAAAGATGATGGAATTCAGATACCTAATCTTAGGTACCTGCACTTCCCCTCAGTACAGATGAGTCCCATGTTTTGTGTTCTGCCACAGCTACAGAGAGCTGCAGGATTCCCCTATATCCTGCATCATACCCATTGGTCCCATACAGGATCTTGAATACTGGGAAGTCCTGAGCAGCACTAGATGCCTACATTTGGGCAACTGACTTATCCTCATCTCTGAGCTGCTGAAGCAAAACAAAGCAAAGAACATCTGTCAAAGCTGGACTTCTGGCTCCTCTTGCTGAGGCTTAAAATGCAATTAGTTATGCTGGCTCTTTAGGACATACTGAGCCAAGCACATTTAAAAAAATCTTCATCTTATAACTGACTGGTTTCTCTGTACCAGCCCACAATTGTCCAGTCCCAGAACTGGCTGAGCAGAGAGACAGACTGAGCTGGCAGTTCCACAGAGCCATGGAATTGCAACATTCTGGTTTCCAAGTAAAAAAAAAAAATCCTCAAAGAAATCCAAAAGTAATCTTCATCACAACCACAGGGACTGAACGAACATCACTCCATTGTAAATTACCTGTATTTCCACCAGGCAGGAAAAACTCAATCTTTTCACTTTCCATACCAAAGTGATCCAAGGGAGTTAAGCCCCCGCCCCAATTTTTCAAATGACTATTTAACAGTCATTCTTCTTAAAGAGCTCTGGTGCAAGGTGTAGAAAGCTAGCTCACAAATTCTTTAGCAATGTAAACCTGGTTACCAGTTTGTCACCCCATCACTGCAGTCCCTGCAATAAGCTCAACAACAAGGAAAAAACCAAACAAATAAATAAGACACATTAACCTTCATATAGCTTTTCCTCACTGAATGCATTCCCATTTACACTTTTTAATTTGTAAACAAATTTAGTCCTCCAGTTAAAAATATTATTTGATAGAAGAGCAATCACCACAAAGCTGTTTAAAAAACAACACTACACATAAACCCAAAAACTTCAGAATACAATTTCATGGGTTCTGCATCTACTATCGTTTAGAGATTGCTAGAGAAGAACACAATCAAATCTGTAATGCTTTTGCTGTCCTAGTTGAGGCAGTGGTTTATTTTGGTTTTAACAAATGCAAATTAACTCCCTCAGCAGCTCATTGTCACAATGGCTCAAGGTCCATTGTCCCATTATCTGCCATATTGCCTTGTCCCTGCCAAGGCAGTTATATGTAGCACCTTCACAAATTACCAGTGTTTTAATCAACAGTTACAACACATTTGAGAACAGAGCATATAAGAGAAGTTCCTCCAGAGAACCTCGTTCTCCAGTCATCTGTCTGCCTTTCAAATCCTCGATAAAAGGCAGTGCAGAGGTACACCTTTGTATTGCTCAGTGACAGGACAATAAGACCCTTACAGTACCATATCATATTATAGAGTTCACATTTACTTGGTCGGATGCAGTGTGGTGTTTTACAGCCTGCATATAATCAAACTTTTCAGCATTCAACCAGAAGCTTGCCAAGTGTTATATTCCAAGAGCTTGATTTGTCAAAACCAATACAGGAGCAATGTTGCCAAAAGGGTACAGTCTTTACTCAGTCCAACACAGAGAAACACTGAAATGAACAACAACAAAAGGAGTAGGAAGACAAATGAAAATCGTGTATCAAGCTGCTGCCCAGGGCCTGCATTCTGATCATGTGAAACACCAAAGTAATATGGGCTGATAAACAAGAAAAAATCAGCATGTCTGAAGTTAAGCTTACATTCGATGATCATGTTATTTTATCTAAACTTTGAGTAGAAGATCTTGCAGCCTTTGGACATCAAAATCAACAAAGGGCACAAGCTAGAAGAAAAAAAACCTGCTACCACAATCAGTAGCATCCTCATCAGAGCTCTGTTCCCAGGTAAAGTGGGCCAGATGACATTAACCCTTCCAGAGAGTACCAAAACATGGAACTTGTCTTCCCACCACCATCCCACCTCCCGTGTTGTTCATGTCCATTTCTATCTTTAAAGCAAAGGAGTTTAGCTCCCTGGATTTTTCTTTTTTTTTCTCCTTTTTTCCAGCTACGCTTCTGAAAGCCTCTCAGCAGAAAGGTGCTTTAAAGCATCCTCTTTACTTGACAACAGCCTGCTGTAATTGTGAGATCTTGGTAGCTAAGGCTGCATGATCACCTTTCTCCAGAAGTGATGGTACAAGAGTCAACAGCAGATATGAGAGAACTACAGTGTTTGCTTTCACTTCTGCACAGTTCTACATTTACTTTTATTTTCAGAGGCCAAACCAGCTTTCTTGAAGGCAAAAATAGAATGGCTTAAAACTGAAATCTAATTTTTCCAATTTCTCATTCTCTGAGGACAGTTATGACCAACCCCCACAATATCTAACATTACAATCAAACAGAATTCATTAGTCGCTGGACACACAAATGAAAGCTTTAATTAATACATTAATTGACATTAGCTTTTTCTTTTGTGTTTTGTGGTTTTTTTGTTTGGTTAGTTTTGGTATCTGCAAAATAAGTCTGATGCTTTTAGAGCTTTCAGTATGAATGAGTAGGCTGAAGACTCCGTAATCAAGAAATTCCAATCAAGTCTCCGCTGTTCAGTGTTTCACTGCAACAACATTCTGCTACCACCGTGGACTCAAATGATTCCAAAGGTAAATAACATCCTCCCCTCCTACAAATTTACATTTGTCAAAGTACTCAACAAACTTATCCAGAATAGATTTACTTCTCAGTTTTCCTGCAATCCCTCTCAGCCAGAGAGGCTGACTAGAGACATACAGGCAAGACAAGTTGAATTAAAGACTCTTCTGGCTCTAGGACTTCAAAGCAACTTATGAACCACACTATTACTACAAGAACCAGATCAGGTTTTTCCTCAAATCTGAATTAATCTACCCCAATGCCTTTTTCAAAGAGATGAACATAGGTTCTACATTTCAGAAGCAGAGCAGAATGAAAATATGAGATGCCAAGTGTGACAGCAAGCAAACAGGTGACCAAAACACATGCAGACTTTGGGAGTTCTGTCTTCTCCTAGTTCCCCAAGAAGATGATAATAGCTAGTACCATGAAAGCTGCATGTGTAGACAAGACAGTAACAAATAAAATTAAAAATCCTTCTGTATGCACAATCATGAGAACCTTGCTTTAGTATACCATTTCCTTGAACTTAGAGATTCTCTAGTGTAAGAGTTCTAAGAAAGAAATAATCCTCAAACATCTCTTTCTGTAGTCAGTATTGGGCCAATTATCTGACATTCTACACTGCAAGCCTCCCTAACAAACTAGCAATTGTCCCCAGTTTTCTCTTCAAATCTTTTAATTGGGTAAGAAATAAAATGAGTGAGTAGCCTCCAACCCATTTCAGTATCACATTCACAGCAGGTCGCTGTTCTCCTCATACCTCTACACTCTTACTTCTGGTGCTTTAACCTTGCATGCTTAATACTCAGATACTCAGTCCCTCTTGTGCCCCAAGGTCCTGGCACTGACTGCACAAGTTGAATCAGTAATAAAGGATCTATACACCAATTCTGCAAGGCAATCCCAGATGCTACCATGCTTCTGTCCCCAAACAGCAGCACAAGAAAGGAACGCGAATGCAATATCTAACCTTTACTTTTCCAAAAGTTTATCCCTACCCCATGTGCAGGTCACTTCTAGCCGACTTTGATCTTCATCACTGGAATCTCAGAGCATAATTTTCCAACACATGGGAAATCAGTTTATTTTCTTGTGCTGGTTTAAAGGTAAACTGGCAGGAGGAATAAATCCAGCTCAAGAGAGATTACAAGTCAGGGTTACAATTTACTAAAAAGATTACAATAAATACAATGATACAGAGAAAAATCAGTTTTAACCCACAAAACCCATATGTCTAACCCAGCACCCTGGGGCACAAACAAAACAGTGTTCTTCAGCCCCTGTGCTGAGTGCTACATGGTCCGAGTGCAAAGTAAAAGGAAAGGAAAACCTGTTGGTGTGGATGATGGCCACAGTCTGTTCAAGAGTGACAGTCGCAGTCCTGTTGAGGTTCTGGTCCTCCTCTAGATCCGAGGAGTGGGACCCAAAGACCCCAAACCCAAAGATTATGTATACTCAGGTTCAGATGGGAATACCCAGTACCTCCCCACAGGGTGAGGAGTTTCACAATGGATGATTTAACTCTGAGTCATAGGATATTTTTTGAATCCTTGATGGCCCATTAGCAGACATGACCCCTCAGGCTGGGTGTGAAGGTGCTGATGCCTCCCCAGAGGGCAATTACCACAGCTGAGTCATTGGTGTGAAGACAGAAACACTCCCCTGTCTCACAGAGTTCTTTAACACTCAGCTCGTACCCTGAGGTGTCAGGTGTGCCCTGGGCAGCTGCTGTATATGATCCATTACTAACAGTTCATCAGAAGTGACATGGAGGGTGTAGAATACACAATTTTGGTTATACCCACATAGTGATAAGCTCTCAGTCCCTGTAACTAGGACACTTCTTCATTCAGAATCCTTACCAGCGCCAGGACTGGATCTACTTTACCTCAGTCAGGTAGCAGAGTCTTCAGCCCTGCAGGTCTGCTGTAGCAACAGCCAGTTTGAAAGACAGTCATAACTCCCCACAGTAATCAGCCTGCCTCCCCCTCAGCCCCTGAGGGTTTGTGTTTTAAGCTACCGAAGTGAACTGTGATTGTGGTGATGTTAAAGCTGAGAGGGCTTCCACTTTTTCCCACTCTTCCTTGGCAGCACCCTCAAAAAAAAGGGGAAACTGAGCAACAGAAGAAGATTGCTGTTCAGTCAACGAGCACGCTGGTTTTCAGAAAGCAAGAGACAGGGTAAAGCCCAAAGGAGAGGCAACTTCATAAGCCAAGCAAAGAAAAACATGCAGAGATTCAAGTAAGCTGTCCAGGCCTGGACAAATGGAAACATGGAAGAAGAGAGCTGCCTCCCCAGTCAAGCCTCTAAATGATGCATGTTGAGGAAGGTCAAGTTGTCCACAAAGCTTCCCCTCCCCCAGTTCCAGTTTTAGAAGCACAGAGGGAAGCAGTGACCATGCAGTAATAAAGCTGAAAATGGATAGGTCGCTTAAAGGAATTAAACTCATTCCATGGTAGTAGTTTCACAGCTACATATTTCCCCATCTGACATTAACCTTAAATCAAGCAGCACTTGTAGAAACAGAACAGATTCACAGAGAAGATGATAAAGAAAAAACTTAGGAACTTAAATAGTAGAGACTTAACATGTTGCCTCTTCAGAGGAAAAATCTGCTCTCTGAGCTAACCTGCTCTGCAAAGGACTTATGTTTTACATCTCAGTTCATCCCTAAGATGTACTTCTGGAGTACTGAGTCATCTTACAGCATAACTATCTGCATTTAAAGTGGCATAAACCAGCACTGCTGTTGAAAGCAGTGATTTCTCTGTCCCCAGAGAAAGGTGGTGATTTTCTTCCCCACACCTCACTCCCCTCTTTTCCTTATGCCACCACAAGCACTCACATCATCAATACTGTAAGCCAGACAGCCAAACTCTCCAAGGTAAAATTAAATAGGAAAAAAATGCGTGAGAGAATAAGAGTTGCTGTGAAGCAGAAACAAATGCAGCAGAGTTTACAGCAAGGGATAAGAATGATCTTAATTACCCACCATCTTAAAATAAGAGTGGCCTGAAGTAAAGTACTGTATAGCATATAAAATGAACTATCTGTATCAAAATGTTAAGCTAGGAGTTGAACATACTATTTAAAGTAGTAAAGACTTGAGGACTTTGGCAATTGGAGAAATTGCCTTTAAGTTTTCTTCATCTATGTTCCTCACCATGCAGGTTGTGATTTTTCACCTTTTGTAGCCATGGTGACCTTGAGGCCAGGACTAATGATGATAAACCCATCAATTTCCTGCATAGCACCTTCTAGAACCCCAGAGCAACTGCCACATCCATCTCACATGTGCTAGCTTAACCAGAAGATACCATTCAGAAACAGATCTAATCTTGACTTGAAGACTTCAGGTGCTGGAGAATCCACTGCACCCTTAGGCAAGTCACTACTGTGGTTGATCACCTCCAGTATTGATTTCTTCACTTATTACTGGTCTGAGTTGAAATTACCATGCAAATAACTTTCCTTAAAAGCAACTACCTTGCAAAACATGAAGTATGTCACAATAATTTTAATTAATAAGATAGAAATTATGTAATTATATTATACCTGACTGAATTTTCTTTAGGTAACAAGTTGGTTTGTATTTCTGATGGAAGATAATTTTTCAGTCTTTTTACAACACTGTTGAATGAGCATCAGATTAAACAGCTAATAGTTACTAATGAAAGCAAACACAAATTGAATTTTTCATAGATTGCAGGACTCTAGAGCGGAGTATTAGAATGGTTACAAATGGTAGCAAGGGAGAGTCGGGCTCCTCCACCCCACCACCAATAAGACTGAGTTGGTTTCTGACCAAGTAGCCAGCTGTCCTTTAGGCCTAGATGCTACATACTTGTCAGATACTTTAACCTTCCTCAGCATTTTTGAAACTGTTGGTTTGTACTTGTTGCCATCAGCTTCCTTAGCTTTTTGTTATACATAATTGCAGGAGTTATTTTAGCCAGCGCTTCAATTTCTTACAAGAATGGTTATTACACAAGACAACTACACAGCTGGAGGTATTTCAGACATTATCAGCATCACTACCACCTCAAAGTTACAAGCATTTGTGCTTTTATATGATAATATTTTCTTTTCAAGTAATTTTCACTCTTTCAGTTTTGCAGCTGAAGATGGGAGCTTACATTTTTTTTCTACTTTTCCAATTAGGAGGAATGAATTGGGTAAACAAGTCAAAATCTGTAGATGAAAATGCTACAGTATCAGGGCTGTAGATCACATCTGCTTGCAGAGATTGGTAAAAGCTTTCACGCTTGACTACCTTGCCCAAAAAAATAAGTCTGTTCCTCACAACTACCAAAGTAGCACACTGCTGTACTACAGACAACAGTCCCTCATCTGCCTCAAGTACCTTTTTTTTTCCACTTTTTTAGTATAGATTTTGTCGGCAGAAAGTACACTCAAACATTTAGGCTTAAAATATGTAAATAAGGCACTCTATGTGAAATTTCTGCTCAAACATCACCCCAGTCACACACACGTGTGTGTGCAGACACACACTTCTCACGCCCTTCCAAAGCATGTAGAGAATACATCATTACATGTCCCATTGCCTTTTTCCCATCTTATTGTCTTCTTCCTCTCCCTTTTACAGAGTGCAAATGGAGCAAAGATACGACTCAAAGCACAGGAGCTTAAGAGGATTCACAGTGTAAAACAATAATAGCCTCTATTCACTTTCTGACTTTAATTACTGAAATCTGCCTAAATTTCTCAGCTGTCTTATCCTCCTTTCTTACACATATACCCACATATAATAGTCAAATTTATTTTTACTTTCTATGTTGCAGAAACAAAGCAAATCTCAACCTCAGATTAATACCCCTAAAGCTGTTGAGATGCTCTTGCACTTTTTTAGAAGAGCATATTTTAAAAGGAACTCACTACCACAGTTTCTCTCTCCACATCTTATTACATTCACCTAGGTCTCAACAGAATGACAGCAATCATCAATACTCCTTAAAAATAAGATAAAATAAAAACTAAAACACAAACCAAGTTATTTTTCAACATTAAGCAATAATTTTAAACCGTACGAATAACCAGTTAGGAGATCAGACAGACCTTTAAGATTGATTGACACAGGGTGCATAAACACCACAGAATATGCTGCAGTTAAGATTTTGCCTAGTGAGCAAAATATTCTTATTACCCGCATAGAATTAAAAGTATTAAGTGAAAAAGAAAGAAAAGGTCAATTCTGATCATATTCTTAAAGCCTATAGCCAGAAACAGGCTAGAAATGGCAGAAAAATGAAAAACCCATGTTCCAATAACCTGCAGGAACAGCTTCTGTTCAGGTCACTGGAAGACACATCCTCCTCCCTCACAGCACCCAAAATTTATTTAGATTCGGTAAGTCTTTGTGCATGCATACCTTGCACAAAATCCTTTATTAAACAGGTGCCAATTATTAAAATGAGCGAGTCACAAATTCATTAAGTCGCATCTTTTACAATTCCTGTCTCCAAAATGAAGCTACACTTAGCTACATAGTGTTTAAAAAAGGAGAGGAAAAAGTAGGAAAAAAGACATTTTCAAAGGCAAAGAAATACAAATGCTCATCACTACAACTTTATCAGACTTCAACTGAGTCCAGAATCTCTCTAGGCTGATCAGTACATAAACTAGTGTTTTGTGGCGGGGGGAAATAAAAATCCTAAAAATCTTGGTCTTAACTGGAGTTGTTCAGAAGTGTTCACTTCATGGAATTCAAGGGAGGAAACAACACAACCAAAAAAGGCAGTAACTCACTACATGGAGGACAGGAAGACAACACTGGCCAGAGCTGGGACATGCTCCCTGGAGGAGCCCATGAGATGAGCAGCTTGGGCAACCGGACAAACACACAGCAGACGGGACAGCTTGTCTGCTTTGCTTCTACCAAAACTTTTAATGGAAAGGACACTAACCCGCAGAACATCTCTCCTGTCAGATTACTTGGACCAGAAATAGTCAAAAACTTCAGAAGGCGCCAGGGTGGAGGAAAAGACAAATGAGAGAAAAAAGAGGGCTAAAGAGAAAATGATTTAGTCAAAACCAAAGTAGGCTGACACTTTCCATTCCCTACTGTTCAAATAGTTTCTTTTCCAGTTTGGATCATCAAACTAAATAAAAGATAAGCATTGCAAAATAAGCACAAAGCAGTTAGATCATGATGGTACTGGAAGTTAAACATTTCCATGTCGGCTGCCTGTCACCCTGTACTTGACAGTGTTCCGAGCTTGCTACAAATTTGCTATGAAATTATCTTCTCCTTTCCCAATGACATAGTCTGCTGTCCATGCTGTCTTTCACGAAATACCTCTCTTCTGTGCTGATCACAGCTGTCCATTGAGCAGGATACACATACTTTGAATGGTGTAATAAATCTGTTCATTTCCAGAATTTGACTTTGCTCCAAATATTTCCAGCATGACAAAACTAAGGGGAAGACAGAATAAGAAAAGCTATAAATTAAAAGCAAAGCAAAATACTCCGGAGGCCATAAAGTAGCATCAACGTAAAGATCATCATCTCAGATGTAATTTGGGGGCAAGAAAAAGTATTTGGAATTCAGGACTTTTAAGCAAGTTCTTTCTAGCACACTGCCTGGAAATTGGGTTTCTCCTCAATCAGTCAGTACACAGACTCTCTCTCTCTCATTACCCATCTTTAAGTACAGGCATATTCATGAATTACTTGCACATGTGAATTTTCTTTAAAGCTTTACTTAAGCATTATGCCAAGCAGCTCAGATGAAGCGGCAAAGTCAAGATTAAAGAGGTCTGTAAATTTTTCAGTTGAAGAAAAACTACCGAGAATTTTCAAAGACAACAGGGGACAGCACATATCAGTGATTAAAGCCAGGCTGTGAAACAAGTTGCTGAACCTGAGAACTCTACAAGCAAGGGGCCATACAAAAGACAGACAGCAAGGAAACCAATTATTGAAAGCTTGAGCAAGTAGAAAGTTAACCTCATGAACTATAAATGATGTTTACATTAACTTCATTCTCCCAATATTACAGCCTTTGAGTTCCCTAAATAGGATGTGTAGCACCACCTGACAGCTTCATTTATTAAGTGCCTGGCTCTAAAGAGTATATTGCTTAATAGTAAAAATAGTCTCTTTGATGAAGATGTCTACTGTGCAGCTGTAACCCCTCCTCCCCAGCAATCACTTACACAGGAACCAAGAACATTTTCAGACAAACAGTCCTTCAACCCCAACTCAATATAAAAAGCAATTCATACTCTACTTTCACACTTACATACTACTTTCTTTAGCTATTAGGTATTTCCAAGGCAGCGATCATGTTCATATTCAAGCACACAGACTTGGTGAACTATAACAGGTATTTGGAGGGGGTCTTTTTACTTAACAGATTATAGCAACATGCACATGTGGTCATCCTACCTTGCTGTTAATAGTGCTCTTGACAACAATTCCTACTCTCTATGCAAAATGGAAGACAACACTGCAACCCATTTCCCTATTCAACAATTATAATATAACCCTACAGGAATGTTACTCATCTGACTCAATTTCTGTAAAATGAAGAGAACAAGATATTAAAAGTCTGCAACTTTTTCTGTGCAAGATAGTCAAAGGAAAAAGCAAATCCCCCTCGCCCCCAAACCTGGACATTTCTTGTCATCTACCAGCCACTTGATGTTCCAGCAGACTTGCATGGAGTCCACAGAGACACATTTAACACAGATCTTGAGACACCTCTGTTTCTTTTCTCACCTGACTATTTCATTTTCTATTTCTGGAAGAGAGCCTTTATCTGCAAGTGCAGGCACCATATAAGTTAAAAATAAAACTAACAAAGAACAATTCATGAGAGAGCCACAAGTTACAGTTTGGCCAGATTCCTCGTCACCTTGTCTTGGATGGCACATGTCTCTTGATTGCTCAGACTAACAATGACTAGTAAAGCAACAAGGTAGACAGCTTGTTGCACACCTTCTCCTCTTTCCTTTCCTGGGTAAAGTCAGAACTCTGTCCCCAGAGAGGGCCCCGACTACTTTTTGTAGCTGAAAGCACACTTCCCACCCATCCTGACACAGAAAATACAGTTTTCTGTTGAAAACAAGGAACATTTTATCCTGAACAGGTTTTGAAGGAGTTTCCCCACAATATACTGTACATACCTCTCAAAACAAACCAACAATGACAAGAAAAAAATACAACAAAAAACATCCAATTAAACAAAAAAATCTCACAAACCAAACCAACCCCCAGACCCCTTTCTATCTTCCTTCTAGGAAAAGAAAAATCATCCTGAAATATCAGAATAAAGGTCCAAAGAAGACCAAAAACATCTGGAAAGTCTGTGACATCCTTTTGCTATGTAATTAAAGCTGCACTAACTCAAAGTTTCTTTTACAGACAATTAACAGCTTTCAACTGTAACAGCTTCCTCTAGAATTAATATGTAGGGGAAGAGATTAAGCCATGTAATCATTTGCCCATTTCCCTACTCATAATGTATAATTGCTGATGTGATCATATAAAGGTCTATTTGAACCCAGTGAGGAGATTATAAATCTATTGCACGGAGATTTATGAGACCTTTGCACCTTGAAAAAAGCTTTGATTGGTGAAATACTACATGTAAATTCAGTTTATAGTTAATTAAGAAAGATGAAGAGTGGCAGAGCGCAAGAGAAGGCAGGAGCAAGGAGCAAGATGAAAGCTTCCTTCAACCAGTAGAGGATGTCCCAACACCCATTCACTCTAAGAAGGAAGTGGTAGAATAGATTAAGAAATACAGAGCTCTGGAAGCTCAACGACCCATTGGCATGGACGCTACCTTACCACAGGAGTAAATAAGTAGGAGGCCCTATTTGAGCAAGGAGGCTGAACCAGACTAACTCCAGAGGCTCCTTTAACTTCAGCCATTCTGCGGTTCCAGTGCTGAGACACCAATGTCATTCAGACATCAAAATAAGTAAGAAATCAAGATATGCAGTTTCCAACTCCAGTTTTGTTTCCCGCAATTTACAACCATCTCTACTATAGCAAGGCCATTAAGTCAGGAGTTCAAACTACTAAGCTAACATTCCTTTATTGTTACATCTCATTAGTAATAAAAGCACAGTTTCATTCTACAAAGCTTTAATAGCCTCATTCATTACCACCAGGTGTCGTAATCCCCAAAGAGCAATGAACAAATACAGAGCGTACTGAATAGTTATAGAACAATTACTCTAAAAGTATCTTCTAATGCAAGTTTATCCTTTAACTAACTCAGTTAAAAGAAAGTTGATGCCCCTTGGAAGCCCATAGGGAGCAAAGCTGAGAGAAACTGAATGTGAGAGAAACTGAATGCAGGTTTTTGAAGTTTCCTGTGCCAACTTTTAGCTCAATTCAACTAATAGACAGGATTGCCAAGATCTAGACTTAAAGAACATCTATCACAACAATGTGATTGATTCCAAATGTGTTGGAACTTAGTTTTCTGACACACTGTTTGAACAGGATGTTTCTGACCACTTTAATATCTGAAGTCATCTCTGCCATCTCTGTGATACTCCATATTTCATTTAGAGAAGTCATACATATTAAGGATTTAGGGCTTTTTGAAAGAAGTCCACTACAAACACACCTTAATTTATTTGACGTGCAATTTATAACTACAGTGTCACTGTAAACAGCACATAATAATGTCTTGTCTTTTTTCTCCAGAGCGTACTCTGCCTGCAGTGTTTAAAAGGAATGGTATCTTTTTGTTATTCTTAGAGTGATGCATTTCAAATGGTACTTGATGAATTTGCCTTCATTAAGAAACAGTAATGAAAAGAGCAGTATATTAGAAGGCATCACAGCATCTGACCAAAGCAAAGACCAAATGCTATTTGAAATAATTTAGATCTTTAATTTCCCCATTTCAAGGCAAAATAAACCATAAAAGCTTCATTAATTCTGCACGACTAGCTTTTTACAGCAGAACATTTTTATTCGGGAGGAATGAGACTGAAGAAGAAAGATGGAGATTCACCTAAGTACCACTGATCCAGTGATACACAGCTGTGTATCTTATTTGTAACCTATCCACAGCTGTACCTATATCCACAACACTTCTAGAGGTGACTTAGGTGGAAGTGTAGGTGTTTTTACAGCGTCTGGCTCCTTCAACATCAGCAGTAGCACCTCTAGTGATATTAGGGCATATGAGGCAAGCTGTTACCTTCCTAGATGCTGGGGTTTCCCCCCACATACACTTTTTCAAGCACTGATGCCTACATTCTCACCCCCTTGGAAAGGCACAAAATTTGGATTTCTATGTACACAATACCTCAGTCTGTAGAGAAGTCACAGACAACCATAAAGGCAACAGGTTTCCGGACTTTGCAAACCTGACAGGTACTTTGCCCTGCCACCCCATTCTAGTTTTCAAGGTGCTCACTCCGTCTGAACAACACAAAGGTCACACTGGGATGAGTAAATCAGTAATTTAATAAAATCAGACTTGAGTAGAGCATTCTGTAACTTATAAACCAAGTCTTTTGAGTTTCCTGGTTTCTCCCTTTCAATCAGTCATAAAGATACCTGATACTTGCCAATGCTTCTGTACACCCCTTTTCTGCATATCAAAATGACTTACAGCAACTCTTCAGTAGCCTCTGTACAACACTCTAGACATGACAAAGGAGTAAACAAAGTTATCAATTTCCATCTTGAAGAAAATCTATGAAGAGGCTACTGCATTGCCAGGAGTCAGGAAATGAACGTTATAATAGAAGCCTGCAAGTATCAGCCGTGTCAGTCTCTCCCAGAAGCTTTGAAAGGCAATAATTACTAGTTTTTCACACTGTAGCTTAATAGTTACATTAACCCCATACTTCAGAATTTCTACCAGACACCTACAGAAGCAGAAAACTAGACCAGGAACACCACACAAAGGGAGCAAGTTTTCTGCCATTACTTTACCTGCCATAATTTGGAGTTAGTCTCTTTTACAGGAGGGGGCAAAAAAAATCTGCTGGGTTGATGTTAACACACATGGCACACTGTGCCTAGAATTTATCTTCCACTTGAAATTAAGCTAAAAAAGAACCAAATATGACAGAAGGATGCTAGTCAAAAGGCAAGAGAAAGTTAGTCTAATGTCTGCAACCCTTCCCCAGAGATGGGGCTTTAGAGATGAACAGAAGCACAGAAGACAATATTAACCACATCCACCAAGGTTCCTGCTAACATAGACATCAAATGCTTTCTTGCATGCCTTGTGCATATGTGGCCTCAAATCTAACAACTCAGTTAGAAACAGTTCAGCACAAACCCTTTTTCTTTCTTCTCTCAATTAAAAACTGATTATGTCACCTTGAAAAAAACTCTACAGACTTAGTGGCAATTGCAGGGACATACCATAACCCCTCACCTACTACCCTCCTAATGCCTTATACAGTGACAGGAAACTCCAACATACAAACAGGTGTTCCAGAACACTTTAGAAGTTCAGTTCTGTTTCATGGTGGGGTTGTGGATTTTTTTTAAGGTGGTCACAGGTTTTGACACCCAACAAGGTAATCAGGTAATCTCTGATTTTTTTTGCTCTGAGAGGTTCTTAGAGGACTGGATTTCTCTTGTTGCAGTTGGCAAGTCACCTAGTTGTCATCTGTACTTTATATCCCCCTGTCACACCCCGTATTGTCATGCAGTCCAAATACACTCCTTTTAATAGTGCTTCTTTGACATGGTGAGAAAGACTGAGTTGATAAAAGAGCTGAGCATATGCAAAATTTGCCTGAGTCTCATCACACACAAAACCCTTTGAAATGCAGTTGCAAAAAAGTTGAGCTGCAATGAAACAACTGGAATGTTTTGAGCACCAAAAAAGCAAAAAAAAACAAACCCAAAAACCCCAACCCAAAACACATTTTTCAGTTTTCATAATGAAATGAAACATAAGGATGAAGATAACATTCAAGAGATGTTGGCCAACACCATAACCAGTGCTGATGAGCATGGAGAGGAGAGGAACATGGGGTCCTGGTCAATGGCAAGTTGAATCTGAGGCAGCAGTGCCCTGGCAGCCAGGAGGGCCAACCATGTCCTGGGGGGCATCGGGCAAAGCATCATCAGCCGGTCAAGGGAGTGGATTGTCCCGCTCTGCTCTGCACTGTGGTAGCCTCACCTTGGATATTGCGTGCAGTTTTGGGTGCCACAATGTAAGAAAGATATTAAACTATTCAAGAGCATTCAAAGGAGGGTAACAAAGATGGTGAAGGGCCTTGAGAGTATGGAGGTTTGGGTTGGCTCCCTGCCAAACCCAGCCCTTGGCCACACAGATCTCCCAAGAGAGGAAAAAAAAGTACCAAAAGAAAATTATAGTAATATATATATATTCACATATATTACAGTTATATATACAGCGGAAACATATTATAGTTTATATTACCTATGCAGATATGTCCATATATACATCACAGACATCCCTTCCTGTTTGCCCTGAGCTCATAAGTCTATCAAATGGGCAAACTGCTTCATGAGGGGAAGGGACAGGGAGGGCACCATGAAGGAGAGAAACTGTGCAGTTTTACAGAGGAGGCAGGGAAAAGTCAGCCTGAACAGTAAGAGGTACGAGGGGGTGAACAGAAAATACACCCCAAATATAAGACAATTTAGATGGCAAACTAACTCATTCTCCCTTATCCTTTAAGGAATCAGGGAACCAGAAGGTAGTGAAGAAGGCAGAACACCAAGAGTCACAAGCATCTTAGTTGTGCTCAAGAAGTTCATAGTTTCACTCTTGGAAAGGGTTCTTCCACAAAGGCCTTGAATCTCCAGCTACTTTCAAGACACAATGAGAAAGCAGGTTCATTTTCCTAAACTTCTCCCACAGTGCAGCAGAGAATACACAGGAGCAGCAACAGAGCAAGGAAAAGGGCAGCAACAAACAGCAGCTAGAAGCACACGTCAAAACTAAAATGCAAATTTTGAAAATTGTCCTGAAGGCATCAAAGAAGGCACTGGAAGACTACAGGGCACGAACACAGTGGGATGAGGCAAGAATAGAACAGGTGAATGCAGATGAGCTCAGTGGACAGACGAGCACAAGACAAAAAGATGGTAACTGGAAAAGCCAGCATAAAATGACTGAGGAAAGAGATGGTGAGAGGGTGAACTAACAATGAAATGCAATCAATTACAAGAAAAATATCAGTCAGTATAAGACTGCACTAAGGCAGCAATCAATTAGCAATCAATTACAGTGAAACAGCAATAAAATGTAGTCAGTAAAATGATCAGTTGAAGGAACTATCCCTTTCCACATGAATAAACTACAATTTCCTCTACCTGGTTACCATTTTTTTGATTGTTCATCCCATTTAAACAAGCCCATGTCTTTTCTATCCATAACTACAGTATTTATAAGACTGTTAAGAAGCCATATTAGAATGCTGGCAGGGGCTGCTCACAAGGCTTCATATAAATATTTGGCAAAGAGCTCTATATGGTATCACTGTATTGGTTCATTCACGTACATCACAGGGCAGCAGCAGTTGCTTGTCTCTTTAAGAAGGTAAAACCATAAAGATTAAGTGGAAGACAATGGGCACAAATCCACTCATGTTCTCCACAAAGATGGGCCACATTGTATCCCAGGAACACTGAGGCTTACTGAAGCCCCAGTGAAACTGAAGGGAGTTCCTCTTTGCATGGGTCCATATCCATGGCAGTCAAGGGCAGAGTAATCTACTTTCCTCCAGCAGTGGAAGAGGTTGGGCTTTTCACTTCCATGCTTGCAAACCACAGCTTATCGTGTGAAAGATTGACATGCATTGCATAAATTTCTCCACATTCACCCCAAAGGATCACTGGAATGCAGCAATCATAGACCCGTGCAGTTGAAAATTATAAATACCAGTTTCCAACACCAAAGAAAAAGAGACATCAAAGAAGATTACTCAGTCACCAACGGCAAATGCTTTTCACCCATCATAAATTCTACTTTGCTGCATATAAAACTATGACATTTGAAGGGGTTACCTTCCATTTGGCAAGCTAGAGTTCCCTGGAGACTGTTTATCCTATTCCTCCTCTAATGGGAAGCATTAGATAAAAGAGATAAACTTTGTCTTTTTTTTTTTTTGGTAGCTAGGTTAGGAAGATTTATTTAATTAAAGGAGTTCCTGCTCAATGTTTTAATTCAGTCTCACAAGGAAACAACATTGTACAGCTTAAATAAAAGGTCTCTTACCTACTGTGCTGACAAGCTTTTTTTTCTCTCCAGAAACAGAAACATACCTGCTATTGTGTACACTTACTTTTGTTAGGACACAAACTAATAGAACTGATGTACTGCACCAAGGAAATTTCAGCAGACAGCCTTGGCGGCAGTTCCTACACTGGTTTACCACAGAGAAAGAAACGCAAAAGCTTTTAATGAAAGAAGTCAAACAAAAATGTAACAGCTTTCACTTCCCTGCTGCATTGCAGAAGGAAACAATCAGTTTTGAAAAGGACTTTTCCAAGTTATAAACTAGTGAAGACCCTGGGATTTCAGAGATAACAGCTCCTCCTGATGTGTTCCCTCAAGTAACTGGCAATCAGTCAATGCAGCAAATTAAAGCTCTATTTAGTTTGACCGGCTAACAGAAACAGGATATGATACAATACCTTTAAAAAATCTGTTTGACAGCCAGTGGACAACTGTTTATGCTTTATATATCAGGCCCAGTTTCACTGAACTTTATCTCAGCTATAGCACTACAACTTTTGGAGGGCAGGAGTTTTAGTTTTGCAAAGCTCCATCACTTCTGCCACTTTGAGAATACAAGTTTTCTTCTTGCAGAAGACAGACACATATGCTCGTACAGTCGTGAAACTTGCCCTTCCATGCCCAGATGTATCTGCCTACACTTTACCACAAATACTTTTGTCCAAACTCTTTCAGCCTGCTGCCTAGTCTGGGCGGGAGGCAGGGTGGTGTGTGTGGAATGGTGCTGGTGCAGTAATGACAACACAGCTGTGGGGAAGGTGTCAGGATTTAAGAGCTGTTTCACTAACTTAAACTTTTCTGGAACACACGCCAGAGCTTTAAAACAATGCCAAGGGCTAAGGCATTGTTATGCTGTGTGAAATACAGCCCTTTTCTTTGGCCCTTGGAGATCACAGAATTACAGAATGGCCTGGGTTGGAAAGGACCCTGAAGATCATCTAATCCCACACCCCCTGCCAAGGGCAGGGATGTCACACACTACACCTGGTTTCTCAGAGCTTCATCCAACCTGCATTTGAACACTACAGGGATGGAGCACCCACTCTGGGCAACCAATTCCAGTGCCTCACCACCTTCACATTAAAGAACTTTTTCCTAATATCTAATCAAAACCCACCCTCTTTCAGTTTGAAACCATTCCCCCTTGTCCCATCACTACATGCTCTTGTCCCAGGCTCCTTAAGCTTGCAGTATCATATGCCACCCTCATCCCTCCCCAATATAGTTATGCTTGAGATATTATAACAAGTAAGTAAGTATCTCCTTCTTAGCTTTGATAATCAGATTTGGTATGTTAGGCCATCTGGCTTCATAGCAAACACACTGTCACTACCTTTATACAGTTGCCAGAAAATTAGAGATGTTTCTAAAAAAAAAAAAAAAAAAGACAGCAAACAACAACCCCACACACATACTGGTTTATGAATACATAAAGGTTTTAGTCATTTGGGATAGCATTTTAATCTGTATTGAATTACTTAATAGGAAAATCATCTAATTTAAGTTTTACACCATACTATTACAGTCATGAATTTAAGCAGCCTACAAATATTAAGTTTTTAAGAACATGGCCATACTCCTGAGAAAGAAGCCCATTACCTAGAAGCCAGCCAAGTATCCTTGAATAATAACTACAGCAAGATGGCCCAATGTCAGACTTCGTCTGTTAACCCTTCCTCCATTGCTTTCTATACCTCTGCCAGTACGTGCTGCTGATACTGGTCTAGCATATTTCAATTTGCAGAGTGCAGTCAACAAGAAAACCAGCTTTATGCAAGCTTTTGGGAGCAGAAAATGGACAAAAAAGGAGCAACTCAGAACTTCCAGCTAATCTAAGTATGGAGGAATTTTTGCCCAGGTGAAGACCCAACTAATCCAGATGCACTTCAGCTCCCATCCTTGCTTCTGCAAGGAGTCACAGGTTTCCAGATCACTTTTCTGTTTGCAACATACACATGACAATACACTCTAAATAATGTTGATAGTGATGCGAGTGCTTTTCTATTCCCATACAAGAGCACTGCAGAAATAAGAGATGAGGAGAGCAAAAGATCTGTGACCTTTCCACTGAATTCATCTGTTTGTACTTCCAACCAGGCACCTGTGTTATTCACATTTAGCCTGGGGAACAAAAACACCAGGGTAGTTTGAAGAACAGAACCCCCAACTAAGAATTGTGGCACGGCTCCTTTCTGCTCCTCACTGACATTTAAACTACTTTCTTCAAGATTATCTTATCAAACCTTTGAGCGTAAGTACTAAAAGAAAACCAGGATCTGAAATCTAAATCCAAGAGAGGACTGGATGGTAGAGAACCAGTGGCCAGCTGTGTGTCAGCTCTCTCAGCAGCAGGGCATCACTGCTCAAGGCCAAGCAGGCAAAGGACACAGGCTTGTCATTAGTAATAAGATTCTGCAATGCAGCCATGTGCTACCAGTTCTTGATCATTTTATTACCCTCAGTGCTGTAAGGAACATCTAGACACTTATTAAGGAATTTCCAGTCACCCTGCATTTAAGATGATAGCATGTAAGCAGCACCAGCTCAGATAAAAACTCTGGACTTAAATTTTTTTCCTTCTACACACACTCAGTTTTCCTTCTTCCCTTTTTCATTTTTTTGAGGGTTTGAGGGGAGAGAGAGAGGAAGGTCAAAGTAAAACAGCAGTCATAGCACCAATAAAATACTTCCTCTCCCAACTGTATCATATCATTTACCTTCCTCTCATATCTGTCTTGTATATTTAAACCAGAACACCTTGCAGCTAACTTTTTCAACCAAGACTTTACTATCCACTACCACCTATGCAGCACTATTTTCAGTTTCCTTTAAATATTACCTTTAATGCTATTCTAAAATGAATTGGAGAAAAGAATCCGGATAGCCAAAATCTCATGCCTCCATACACTTAGGACTGAGCAAAGTACTTCGTACAGTTTCTCAGCATACAACTACAACCACTACTCTCGAACAGTTGTCAGATAAGACCCTCTAATGTCAGAAAAGGCTACAAAAGTACACATTTTATTGCATGACTGGAGTCACAGCGTTGAGGCCAGAGCAGCCTCTTTCTTCCCACTGGCCCTCAGTTCTGCATCCAGCTAAAGGAGATCACTTTGCTACAAAAGGTACTTCACTTCGATTCTCTACTACTGGCATCTCCACCACTAGTTTGCTCTGTAGTACAAGCTCAAGTTGCTCAGTGCTTTATCCTGTCAAATACCAAACACCTCCACAGATGGAAGCTCCCCAAGCCTTTCTGGGGCCCCATTTCAGTGTCTGATCATCTTCACAATGAAGAGATTTTCCAGAACAGAATTTACTCTAATTTACAGGGAAATTGTGCCTGTTGCTCCTTTAGGGACCTGAAGTAGATAGCAAGGAAAACAAACCCAGAAGCCAATATGTAAGACAACCCTACAGACTCAGACCTAGTTGGGTATTAAACAGATTCTCTTAGTGCTGTTCTGTGTAAATCTGTAACCTCAAAAAACTTTTAGCAACTGAAAAGGAACCACACAGGCAGTACATTTGGTTTATCATCAGCTACACTGTCCTTTCCTTCACCTCTGCAGCCCACAGTCTCAGCTTCCAGCCTGTCCTTGCTCTCTCTACAGTAGCCTCCTGCTGCCACCCCAAAGCTGTGACCTCCATCCCTCTCCACCAGCCTCTTGTCCCTGCCTCCAATCCACCAAACCGCAGTCAGGTTTCTGTCCATCATCCCTTCTTTCACCCCGTCCCTCTTCCCCATCGTCTCCCCTTGCTCTTCACGCAGATTATACTTTGCTTTCCCACCCTCGCGCTGTGTAACAGCCGACCCTACAATCCCCCGCCACGACCCGGCTCCGGTTTTCCCACGGCACTACATTTGTTTAACAAAACAGACACGTGTGTTATTTCCTGTGGGTGACGGAGGGAGCGTTACCTCGAGGGCAATGCCCTCGCAGTAGCAGCATCTCCTCTTCTTTCCTCCACTCCTTTCGCCTTGAACCCAAACCCGTCCCCACCAGCCCGCCCCCGCCCTCCAGACGCGGGACCCGCGCAGGTACCCACGCGCGGAGAAATCCCCACGATCCGCAAGCGCCAACCCCAAAAGTAACGCGTTTAAAACTTCCGACTCCCCTTCGAGACGCGCCGGGACCCGCGGCTCCCGCCGCCCGCAGCCCTCCCGCCTCCCGCTCCACGGCGCG
>WBMV01002640.1:104565-139591 GCA_013396655.1 Campylorhamphus procurvoides
CTCCCCTTCGAGACGCGCCGGGCCCCGCGGCTCCCGCGTCCCGCAGCCCTCCCGCGTCCCGCTCCACGGCGCGAAGAACCACGGCGGAGCGCAGCGCAGCGCCCACGGAGGGAGCGGGATCCCCGAGGGGCGCCCGGCCGGGCAGCGGCGGGGTAGGGGCAGCATCCCCCCGGGGGGCAGGGGCAGCATCCCCGCGGGGGGCAGGGGCAGCATCCCCGCGGGGGGCAGGGGCAGCATCCCCNAGGAGAGGGGAGGGGAGGAGAGGGGAGGGGCCGGCCCAGGTACGGCCCGGCCCGGCCCGGCGCCGCCCGGCGGAGATGGGGGAACCGCGGCGGGGCGCGGGGTTCGCTCCGCGGGGCGCGGACGGGAGTCGGGAGCCGGCAGCGCGAAGGGATGTTTTGGGGAAGGGAGAGAAAAAAGCCGGGGAAGCGCCTTTGCGATGCTGTCCCTCGCCTTCCCCACCTCTACAACTTATTTTATTTTACTCTGAATCTTTTTCGCGCTTGTGCATCTTGGTGACCTCCATGCTGTGCGTGACGTCCAAGTTTTATTAGGTTTTAATAACAGCAAATGCAATTACCAGTTTATAACGTGAATTTGCAGAGCTGCACGTCAGATCAGAGCTTGGTTTCTAAGTTGGGGACGGGGCACAGGTCAGTCCTGGCAGTAGTATAATGTGTAAATCTGGAGGATTTAGAATACTTATTTGCCTGGCAAAAGAAGGTTCTGAATCTGCTTTGTGTTAGATTCGTATTATTGTTCTTATTTATTCATTTTGCGCTGACTAGTAAAACTGAACTTCCACTAAATCATCTCTATTTTATGAGATTATACACCAGAATCCGGAAGAAGAAGAAAGCATACAGAGCCATCAGAGTGAGAAGGAAAGCTCAAAATTGAACCAGGAAGTGAAGAAAAGATTTCACATTGGTCTCTTAGATGCTGCTGGAATATAAAGAAGTTAATAGCTTAAATATTAATGATGTGTATTAATTTCAAATACAACACAGCATCAGGCTGGGAGTGTAACTAGTCAGAGAATCGATGCTATGAAATCATGAAATTGCTCATAGTGTGAGTTGCAAGGGCAATTACACCTCAACAGCTAACTCCATGAAGAAAGAATTGGTAGTTTGGTTGACTGAAGGCTGAAAAGATATTTCCTTCAACTTTTCTAAAGTGAGAGAAAACAAAGATTGAAGGACAAAAATTATTACTACCTTCAGGTCAGGCAATGGAAACCTTAAATAAAGGGAAAGAGACCTCTTCTACCTGGATAGCACTGTCAGCCTTAGCTGGGTACACATATTTCACATGAAAATCTTTACCACTCTCTACTGTTTCTGCTCCAGGCTTATTAATGAAGTTTTCCAATTAGGACTTCTCCCAAAATGACTCCCAGCACCTGTGTGTAGCAGAGGGTCAGCTGCTTTTGCACGACCTTAGTAGGCTCACCTCTCTGTAGAAAAGCCTTATCAGGGTTATAAGGATGACATATCAGGATGGAAGCAGAGGTTTTACTTTGAAATAATTCTGCTTTCCACAAATAATCAAGGGTAGCTCTTCAGGCATGATGACATTGTACTGTGGGATAATGACCAAGGAGCCAGGCAAGAGCTAAGGCTTGCTATCTGCAAGTTACACTGTGTATACTCTGCATTATCTTTGTAGGGGGAGATCTGCATGACTGACATCAAGAGAGGATGAGTTGGCTGAAGGAAGAGGTCCTGTGGAGACAGGATGGTACATTTTAGGCTCCGATGAACAGCACAGGAGAGAACAAAGCCGTATTACAAACTCTTTGAAGGACACCATGGCCAAAAAAGAAACCTTTTCCTAATTAAGGTGCATTTAAATATTAAAATGAAAACTCAGCATATGCTAATAAGTTCAGTGAAGTTCATGCTACCACGTGTGTCTACATTGTTCAATTCTCCCCTTAGATCATTCTATACATAAGGAGGAGAAGAAGGAGGAGGAGGAGGAGGAGGAGGAGTGTAAGACTAGACTGTTTATAAGCAGGGTAGAAAAGTTACCTAGTTAAGGGAAAGACCCAAAAGGATCTTGGAGACAGTCAATGGGCTACTCCCTTCTCCTGTCCCTCCTCCCAAGCAGGGATGCCTTCTTGGTCAGCTTCTGCATACAATTATTATTATTATTATTATTGCCAGGGTTAACATAATATTATTGTTATTATTGGAACTCTATTGCAGCAAGTGCATTTATCTGTCAACTGCAATTCCAAATCTGCGTTTCTGTTGCTTCACTAAACCACACTAGTTGTAAATCTGTGATCACACAAGTTCCTGTTGAACATGACCAGGCATACCAAGTTGAAACTTCAATATTCGTCAATCTGTATTTGTGGAAGTTCCTTGCTATTGAATAGGACCAGATTTTAGTGCCAGATTGGCTATAAACAGAAATTAAGCCACACCGAGCCCCTCTGATCTCTGAGGAGCAGCTGGAGCACAAGGAGGTTTATTTTCATGCTAAATTGCTATACTCTTAATGCAGTACATACACTAGTAGTATTTACATGAATGGAGGAAAAAATCAAATATGGATCAGAGTAAACTCTGAACAGGCATATTTTCACTGTGCCCATTAAGAAGCTGTTAGCAAATTTCAGAAGAGTGAGCAAATCCTTTTGACCTAAATCACTGTGTTAAAAAACGGGTCATTTCCTAGAGATGAAAAGGTATTTATTCAAAAAATTCAATTATTTCTTTTTTTAAATACTGTTGAAATTTGTCTCTCAAACCTGGTCTGCGGGATTTTTGTTATATTTATTCATGGTTTTATTAATACTAAAATGTAACCTGATATTTTATTAGTGTTTATGGAAGAAAAGAACAGTTTGAAAATAGCTAAGTGAAGCTTTAAAATGACATAATCCATATTTGAAAGGAGCTGGGCCCCTTTCAGTTTGAAAAATACAATGCAATGAGTTGACAAAGCTTTGTTCAACTTCAGAATTTTGTTTGTTGAGGCAAGCACTTCTTTTGCTGTATCTGAGAGACTGTATATTCTATTTAAAATGCAGGATTTTGTAACTTCTCTCTTGTTCCTTTACCTCCCAGATGGACCACACCTCTCATGTATTAATGAGGCTCTCATGTGTTAAGGAGGAGCTGCATGGCAGGCGCTCTGCAACACAGGGATTATCATATGCCTATGACCATTAAGCATTATTAACGCAACTTACTTTTTTTAGAGGGCAAAACTGCATTTTGAAAAAGCTCAGTGTCTCTCTTACTAATCTCTCCTGATAATCCCTTTCTGTGGATGCTGCATAACCACTTGCCACTTGAGGCTCCTGCAGGCAAGTGACAAAGCCTTCACAATGGTTTAGGTGCTCTGCTACCTGAAAATTGTCACCACTGGACTCGTTTATGGAACTGTGGAAGGAACACCCTGTCCCAGAAGAGACTGAATGCTTTGTCTCTGAAACCTTCCAAAAGGCAAAACCTGACATGGAGACATGCTCCATGTTTCTGCTCTGATATTTGCTGGGTAACATTTTCCTAAGCTGTCCTAGGCAGGATCATAAGGAATGTTATCAGTTTTCACTGCAAGTCACTCACTTTGTGCTCCTCTCTGACCAGTAACTACTATCCTTTATAAACATCATCTTTAATAATAACTTTTTTGGGGGGGGGATGGAGACATACAACTCTTGGAAACATCTTCAGTGCAAATAGATCTAAACTCTTGTTAAATTATATTCCTTTCTGCCTTGTGCATGTGTATTTAAAGTTGCAGGGTACATGGTAGCTGAGATTTGGAGAATAAAGAGTTTTCTGGGACTCAGGATTTATATGAAAGCTGGAGGGAGTTTCTGCCCCGTACAGTGGCTGTGCAAGTGTTTCTTGTGTGCGTGAAAGGTTGTTACCCATTTACTTGTTTTTTCTACGTGTAGTTGCTGCAGCAGTGAATATCCTTTGCCTCATTTTTTTTTTCTTTACAAAGCCAAGAGGAACTGTCAGTAAAGATCTTTCCAAGCTCAATAAAAGCTAAAGTGTCTCAGCTGAGAACTAGCATTGATGAATTTATTCAAATAAACCACTTAGACATTTGACATACCTGCTTAGGAAAGTAAGCAGAAGAGTTTTAGTGTTGAATCATTGAATTTGAATGGTGTTTGTGGAATTGTAACTCATACCAATACCTACTTGACTGAAATAAAAGTTTATCTAACCTGAATCCTTTACAAACATGTAAGCCACAACAGTGATTACAAGCACATTGGTGTTTAGAAAGGACATCATCTTGTCTTGGAGCTGTATATCCTTCTACGTATTTGGAGGAACTAAGTCATATAAATTGCACCTTGAAACCTGAACTTTGGGTTAATTTACACTTAGGAAAACTCGAAATGATCTTAGAGTATTCTGTACTGGGTCACGGCTACAGCAAGTAGCTATGTGACAGATCCATGTACAAAACTTTTAAATGTTTTAAAAGAGCACTAGGAAGCAAAAGCATTTCTTCTGGTTACTGGCCATAAGTACATATTTTGCATTAAATATAATTATTTTTAATTTAGTGCTTATAAGGACTAATTATTCTGTTACTTAAGTTACCTGGCCACGTGCAGGAGAACGTGCTCAGTACATGGAATATCTTACGGTGGCTGCACAGGGCTGGAATGCAGGGGTTGAAATCAACCAGCTTTCCATAACTGTAGATAAAGACTCAAAAGGAATGAACACAAACTGTTGCTAGATTAAAATTCCAGACATAAGGGCCTGGTTGTATGTAAATAGATGAGAAGAACCAGTAGTGTTTGATCGAAATGGACAGCTCCATTTTTCAGCTGTCAGATAATACAGCTTGGACGCTTTGGGCTGTGTATTTCTTGATGACAAAGAAGTGAGTGCAAATATAGTTTTTTAAACTAAAGTTTTATAAACTATTTAATGAACTGAAATAATTTTATCTACTTGTGGAGTTTAGCTTGTGGAATTTATTCTGTATAGTGATTATATGGAGGGAATTATTTAGATAAGTACTTAATGTCAGTACAAAACTTACATTTTTAAGTATTTAATTTCAATACAAAACTTATATCCTCTGTCTAATAAAGAAGAAATTGATTTCAATCTTTTGCATAAAATGTTGTTGAAGGATTCATATGGCTCTATGTTAATTTGTGAACCTGACCCTGTCATTCTTATATTTAAAAATCTTAGAAGGATGGAAATGTCAAGGCTACTTGCAGTCATGTAATATAATAGAAAATAACTTTTTTATTACAGTATGAATTTTTTACCAAAATCCCCAACTCCTAATTAAAATTTCCTGATTAAAAATCCCCGTTCAAAAAGCTTTGTTAAGAATTGTATTTTGGACTATAGAACGCTACAAGGATGAACTAATGAAAAGATGCTAGCACAAAGGAAATGATGGTAAGAAATTCTCAGTAAAGAATTCAATTTCTCTCCTCATTTTTCCCAAGAAAGTAGGAAGCTATGAATCACAGAACAAAGGAAGGAAAAGAGAAGTCAGATTACTCTTTATTAAGTAAAACTGACAGAATTATTGCTCTCCAATCTCTCTCTTTTTGTAGCGGTAGCTTTTTTCTGTGAGGAAATTACTTGGAAATCACTCCATTCAGTATTTTACCATCAAAGGGAAACCTCAATACAGAAAAGGAAAACTGCCGTGTACAGTTTGATATGCATCCTGTGCAATGATCATAGTACCTGCCTTTTCCAGAGAAAGAGAGAGAACTTCTGCCTACTCTGCTGCTAGATTCCTAGTGGGAAAGACCTGTATCCCCTCAGTAAAATGCTTCCCAAATGCTGAGACAAG
Source organism: Campylorhamphus procurvoides (assembly GCA_013396655.1). Classification (NCBI taxonomy): domain Eukaryota; kingdom Metazoa; phylum Chordata; class Aves; order Passeriformes; family Dendrocolaptidae; genus Campylorhamphus; species Campylorhamphus procurvoides. Next base: position 110,383 of record WBMV01002640.1, read on the forward strand.
CATTTATTTCTTTGTCTGCAGTATCTGATGGATTTTTGAGAAAAATACCATTTGAAGGGAGACAGGATGTCTCTCTTGAGAAATAAAACTTCCTAGTCTTAGCATTTCATATAAAAATATTCCCTGGATGAATGAGATTGGGAACTCGTTTCTTGGATTTCCCATGTGCTATCATGGCTATGACTAAAGAAAGAGAGAAGGGTACTGTTTGGATTAAATTCCCTAGACCATAAATATGCAGGGTTAATAGTTTTCATTTACTTTTACATGGTTATTTACATGTAAGTAATTTTACTTTTTGTGCTTATAAGCCCGGTGAGAAGGAGATCACAAACTCCTAATTGCAATGTCTTTGAGGCTTTTGCTTATCACATCATAAATATGCCCCCAAAACAGAGGGTGACCCTAACCATCATTCATTTCCATTGCTGTAGAGCAGCCTGCTCGTAAGTCATCTGAAGCTGCAGGGATGAAGGGCAGTTGTCTGCAATTATTGCCTCTCCAAGACAAGTAATCCTTCTGCCTTTGAATGTCTGGTCACAGAACTCCTGCTTTGCAGATTAGCCAGCAGACTTTGAGAAATTAATATTAAGAGTTTTAATTAGCTAACCTCTTGAACAACCACTTGAGTAATCTGAATATCAAACATAAACATATGAACACTGGTAGGGGGAATTACTGATTAACAAATATATGCAGGAAGCTGCAGACAGTTTACCTGTTAGGACATGTTGTCATGACTGCTTTGGAAAACAGAATGTAAGGTGAATTTAAGGAGTCAAGCTGTTAATACTGTAAGACATTTGAAGCTGTGGGTCCACAAGGAAAGTCCATGAGTCAGGACAGGGGTGAGGGAAAAGGCAAGGAGTCTTTAACTTCAGGTGTGTAATTTTGCCCTGGAAAGAATAAAAGGTACTGTTTTCCTAATCTCCAGAGAGTGGAATCACATCTCCCTGGAGCTGAATACGACTTAGGAGGAAAATACGGATAACTATATGTTAATTAAGGTAAATGTTGACACTGACATTGGGCATGAATTTTGGATGAGATATCAGTATTTAGGAGGAATAATAAAATAATTTTGATAGAGATTGAACCTCACAGGAGGGCTGTGAAGAGTATCTTGTTTAATAGTAAAGGATACGAAAACATAAGGCAAATTTGCAGATCTATCAGCAAGATAAGAATTAAAGTCCCCCCAAAACTACTTTTTAACAGGCAGAACACTAGTACTAGTCCTTTTTGACATATGGGAAAGGGAAGATAGTGGAAATTGGTTAAGTGGGTCTTTTATTCCTGGATATTCCTTAATTACTAGTCATCTAACTAATACTTTGGTTGAGTCATTCCTTTATTAGTCAATGCATTAAGTTAGAGACTGTTCAGATGTCCCTAATGATGTTATTAACATATATTTGTATTGAATAAATTAGAAATTGTAATAGAAATAAAGAGGCGTAAAAATAAATCATACATGTTAGAAGTGCCTTATTTCCCCAACTTAACATTTCCTACATAAGAATCACATGGTATTTCTATTTCCAAAGTCTGTTTCTGGATTTGACCTTTATCATGGACTCTTGCTAAGTTAAAAAAAGTTTTCCTGTGTTTCTAAGAGTTAATGTATGCATGCCTTTTTGTGGTTTGAAGGCAGTGTTAATCATTAGAAAAGGCATGGGGTTTTGGCTTTTGTACAAATGGACCTGCCTCAGGAATACCCTGCTTGTGTGGTGTGTATACAGATACCAAATCTCACAATGTTTGGTTCAGTATTTGTGATGTCTGCACTAGGAGGATAAACCCGATGGGTTCTGAAGAAAATGAGTGAGAGACTTGTCATAGCTATGCAATTACACTCAAATAATAACAAATCAGCAGAAATGTTTCCATACATTTGATATTCAGTATTTGTGTCGACAGAAATACACTTATACTGCTGCCAGATGTTCTTCCAGCCTATCAAAAATAATGAATTAGTTTAAATAGAGTAGATACGATCAGTGAATGAGATTATTGCTTGAGAAAATCATAGGTCTTTCCATAAACTATGAATATTATGAATAAATTTTAGATTACAACTTACCAGAATCAGAGGCAGGAACAGAGGCTGTAGATGAAGAAAATGATTCTATGGAATTAACAAATATTTTAGGTTAAAGCTTAGCTGAAATGTTACCTTCTTGAAACAAGCTCATTCCAATCAGTGGTTTTATAAGATCTAGAAAACTGAACAGAAAACAAATCCTCCCCCTCCTGCCATTTTGCAAGCTCTTTTCCATAGGTTTTATTAATTCTTAACCATTTTTACATAAAACCTTCTTGCACAGCCATGCTCCAGGCTTCTTAAGAGTCATCACCTAAGAACAAACATTTCTGTTAAAAGTATCTTGACATACCAGCAAATCTATGACTCCCAATTAATGTGTCCACTCTAAAGCAGCAGGAAAGAGTGTGCCTTCCCTTGTCTCACCTGCTTGAACTTACCTCTGAAAATCAGAGGAAATGGGAAGGAAAATCCTTCTGCATGACAGTTCCACCAAGGGAGGAAAGAAAAATATGCACGGTGGATGCTGGTTCTGGACATGTTCTTTACATTCTCAAACACAGATCTTCGTGAGTTAGGTTTTCTCTCATAGCCACTGGTTAAATGTCATATTTCAAGAATTTGTCCTTTTTTTATTTGTTAAATATTTGTGCTTTGCTGACGTGGTATTCCTGTCTTTGTCAATGCAGGCACCACAATACTTTGTCACAACTTGAATAGCAGTAACTTGAATGGCAAATGAGCATTAAAAATTTCAGAAAGTAACTTGTTTAGGTACTTGCAAAAAACAAATTGAGGTAGAGTTAATATAGAAATCTGAATGCTTATTACAAGATCCTGAATGTACAGAGAATTCCTGGGAGTGAAGTCCTGAATGGAGGTCTTGAATTCCTTTAGATTATGACAGTTGGAAAGAATGACTTGTGGAGATTCAAGTAATTAACTGCACCTTGCTAGATGTTTGAAGAGCTGGCTGTAAACAAACAGAGTGCAAGAATGCTATCCCACATATGACCAGCATATGAAAATACTTCATAAATATTCTTAAAGCATGCAGAGACAAAAAAAGAGCCTTCTAATGCATAGTAATAGATTGTTGTTGTCACAAAACACAGGTTGTTTCCATAAATTAACTGGAAAGCTATACGGAAATTAACATTAATTGTAGGGAATGTTAGGGAAGTAGTGAGCTAATGTATCGTATTAAGGAAAGAGAATGGAACAAACCCCTAGAGAGGCTCAGAGAAGACAGGAAATGGTGATTGGACTCCAACAAACAGAAGAAAGAGATGCTCTCAAGGATGCAATGCAATATGTGAGATAGCTGAGATAACAATATACTGTTCATCTCTATTCTTGATGCTATACTGGATGGAGATTAAAATCATCTGCAGGATAAGTTGTATAACAGCATACTAATTTCCACTTTCTATGCTATTTTCTTGTATGGACTTTCACTTGTAAATGTGACAGTGCACATCTTCCACATGTGGAGGCATTCATAGGGTTACACGTTGTTTCCCCATTGTAATTAACCTGAAAAGCTAGACCAGGAAAAAAACTTTAGGAATGCATACATTATAGTTCTTGTGCTGGATTTTGGATGTGAACTATTTTCCCCTCTGCCCCCGCAGTAAGATTGGGAATGTGCAAGAACATGGGAGACGAAAAAGCCAGGGCAACTGACCCAAAGTGTCCAAAGGGATATTCCATACAATTTGATGTCATGTTCAGCACCAGAGATGTGGGGAAATGAGAAGGATGGGGGGACATTTGTTCTTATTGAATCTGTCTTACCAAGTAACCATTATGTGAGCTGAGGCTCTTCCCAGAGAGTGGCTTAACATCTGGCTGCTAGTGGGAAGCAGTAAATAAATTCCTTAATTTGATTTGCTTGTGTGTGCAGCTTTGCTTCACTTATTAAACTGTCTTCATCTCGACCCCTGTGTTTTCAGCTTCTGCTCTTGCAATTTTTTCCCCCATCCTCTGGGGCATAGCAGCAGGGGGCAAGCAACAAGACAGGTACTTAGCTGCTGCTCAACTCACCACAAGTACTGTCATCATATTTTGATTACTTGGAGCAAATTCTCTTGAAGTTGCAAAGTCAGATTGCTTTTCCCTTCTGTGCAGATGTAGTTCTGTGGTACAACTTTTTAAAATACAGAGAAATTGTAAAAGTTGTCTCACACCTTAACTGGTTTCTTCTATTTGGATCTAACTAAGTCTACAGAGGAAAGGGAAGAAATGTTTTACTTAATTGCATTTTGAGAGCTTCCTTTTTGTTACTCTGCTCATGACTTTGAGTCTATGTATTGTTATTTCCTGTATGCCATGGACTTTCTGCAAGAGGATATCCTGGGATGGTGACCTCCAACAGAAAGCCACAGGATTCTAACTCAAGGAAGAAGCTTTTACCATCCCACCAGATACCCAGGGCTTCAAGTAGTAGCTGCACTTTGCCATAGCACATGCATTTGGACACTCTTGAATGGCAAAAGGAAGAACAGAGTCCAGTCATGGGGACTAAGTGAAAAATTGTGTTGCCAAATAAAGGTATCTGAAGGAAGAAGCATAATGCAGATTATTAAAGAGACAGTGTAGACTGCATATCTTGTTAAGCATTAAAGGAATAGAATTAATTTAATACTAATTATGTCTGGAAAAGTCCGAGTTAGGATCATCACAGAATAATGCTGTGATAGCCATTTCAAGAACTGCAACCTTTATTTTAGAGATAAAATTGTATTTGTAGATAATCTGGTTCTCTATTTTAATTAATAAAACATCCATCTCAAGTAGTTGAAACTGTTCTACTTCAGTAGCTGTTCGCACACAGCTAAACTGGTCAGAGAACATACTGGTCTCTGTCAGATATTCCAGACATAAACATTCCTGTCCTATCTAGATTTGCTTAATCTAGATAGTGTAACAAGAACATGTAAGGTCTGAGAAAGCCCAAGCAAAAAATATGGATCTAATATACTTTTCTGTCTTAAAGTTTCCTGAAAGTTGAAAGAAAATAATGTGTGTCAATGCAGAATCCAGGAAATTAAATTTGCATCTAGGAGATTTTAAATTTTGTTATGTTCTACTGTCTTCTGTTGTCATCATATATCACTGAAACACAAGCTAAAAGTTGTCTATGTGAAAGAATGTGAAAAATCAAAATTTTTCTTTTTTAAAATGTAACATTTTATTTGACATTAATTGTATTATTAAAGCAAATATTATAATAGAAACCTCAAAGACTACAATCAGTGAACTTATTTGGAAAACTTTACTTAGACTATCAACATACAGCCAAGGCAAATTGAATTTACTGGAAGCAGAGAAAAAGATCTGTAAGCCAAGACTGAAATGGAATTTCTAGTATTGTGACAAATAGCCACCAAAAACAAAGCAGTGGAAGAATTACACATACAATTTGTTACCTGTGCCGTATATTCCATTTCTGTTCTGATATGACAAACAGCTTACTTGATGTCACACAGAAGAGCCACTCCTCTCAATATCCAATGGTCTGGAGACTTTGTCGTCTTTAAATAGACCTCTGTAATATAGTTCAAATCTGTCCTCATGGGCTTTTTGTAAAGAGGACAAACATAGAGCCTGGGATCCCTAGGTTTGGTTGAATCAACAGCAAACATGTGCAGCACGGGCAGCTGGACAAAAAGAACCTTTGGTGTAGATTCAACGAGAATGCTTCTTCGTTTCTCCCAGCCTGCACCTTCCAAGTAGAGCCCATAGATATACACTCCTTCCTGTGTGAAGGGTAAGAAGATACACCACATGAAATAAAACATCTCTTTTCTAAAATGAGTTATTGTCTTAAAACATTACAAGGAATAAATGATTATAGTAAAAAATATCTGACTTTGAATCTTTTCAAACTATTTAATCCTAATCTTTTACTAAATGTAATATCATCCTTTTTCAAAAGATAATGCTACTAAAATGGATGGCAATAAAAGTTATTTAATAAAGTCTATATCCTACAAAATTTCATCTACAGCTTACTATAAATTAAAAAAAAATCAATAGGTGGTACAATGAAATAGTTGCTTTAAGAAAATATTTTTCTATCCTCGGAAGATAAAATCTTCATGCTTAGAATTTATCTTCGTGCTGAGCAAAAATAGCAAATGAAGGCAAGAGTAACTTTTTCCTCTATCAGTCCAAAATAACTCAACGATGCATAATATAAACTAAATATCAAAATTAATCCTGAAACATCTTAGCATGGCATACATACAGGGGGAGGTGCTGTGATCTCTTCTCTGGTTTGCTTTAATACTTCATTATGTACTGCAACTTTATCTAAAGCCCAGTCTTTATGTGCTCGAGTTGCTTCTTGTTTCATTGCTGTCAGGAATCCTTGAGAAATTAAGCCAGAGATTTAGTACTTATCTCACATGATTAAAAAAAACAATCTTGTTCGGTTATTAGCATATTCTGCACTGATCTTATAGACAAATAGTCAGAGTTCTATTAAAAAGAACCACCCTGGTTAAGATAGAAATAATATTTTGGGACCAGAATAGGAACAAATGACAAAAGTAGCATAGAATGCATTACACTGAGAAAAAGATTTTAAATGGCACATATTTTGGGTTTTTCTTGGCTTTTTTTCCTCTTTTTTTAATTAAATTAGTCATTAGAGGTAAAAGTTTAAACACAAGACAGTTGGGCAGCAAAGACGTTTGGGTGTGTTATTAAAAAAACCCTGCAAAAATAGAAACACTGGTAGCAAATACATGGTTGTCTCTCTGTGTGTCTGAATATGTCAGTGGAGTCATCAAAAACTCAATAGCTGCTTTTTTATGCTACTGGATGAATAACTACTTGTTATAAAGAGATTGAGGAGAAGAAAGAGGAGTTAACAGAGAGAACTGCATACCTGAGTGAATTTTCTGGTGAGCAGTATGATGAGTACAATGACTTTACTTACCTCACCGCTACCCACAGCACACCTTTTGCACTTAGCAAACCTCTCTCCAGCTGCAAGAGTACTGGATTTTTTGAACACAGAGGCTGGAGCAATAATAAAGTTCAAGACCCTCTGTGTCTCAGGTTTGTTGGCTATTAGGCTTAAAGTTTTCTTGAGTCAAATGGATTTGCTCCATTATCTTACACTTGCATGAGCGCTGCTCTTGAATCACCAGAGATCAGTATGCTTACCAGCTGCACCATTTCTGATACAAATGGAATGATGTTTTGACTGGCAACTCACTACCATCTTTTAATGGTAATTTGGATGTGTTCCAGGCACCTCAACTGTTTCTGAGAGTGACTCTAAGAAAAGCTTTGATATTAGTACTTTTTACAGTCCTGGTCACAGTAAGGCCAGTAGGAATAAAAGCATCACAATGCAAATGGAACTCATAAAATATTCAAGAATTTCAGAGGTTAACCCTAATTAAAAAAAATATCTCATAGCTATTACACAGAAGTTTCTCACAAGAATTTTGTATGGATGGTTGTGTAGGCTAAATGAGATTCTCCTATGGAATACATATCTAATAAAGTAATGGGGTTTTTTACTCATACAGATGATGGTTAAAATTTGTTTTTCTTCCTCTTTCCTCTAAATGATAAATATATCAAGCTATAACAGATAATGACAGATAATGTCTCCTTGTACTTTGCAGCATATCTTTGACAAATTTGAACAAATTATTCATGAAATAACCTGTGAAATTGAAACATTTAAACTATATTTTCATGATTCTCTGTGAAAGATAACTGTTATAAATTCTGCTACTGTTGCACATTGAGAGACACGGTAAAAGATCACCTGGTCCAACCTTCCATGGGAAAGGGAGACTAAATGAGATTATCTAGCACTCTGCCCAATTACATCTTGAGAACCTTCATCAATGGAGACTTGGCCATGTCCCTGATGAGGTTGTTCATTGTCCCCATGCTCTTACAGTACTGTAAAAAGTAATTTTGTTGCTACTGTCACATCTTGTTTTAGGTTAAAGCTCTTCTATACCTGTAACTTACAGTTTGGAATGAGTTAAGCAGTTTGAAACACAATATTTTCTTTAAAAGATGGATCGTTATCACAGACTCACAATCACAGAATCACAGAATATTCTGAGCTGGAAGGAACCCACAAGGGTCATCAAATCCAACTCTTTATCATTAAGTACTCTTTGTTTAGAAGTGTATATCATGCTACAGTATGTCAACAAGATAAATTATTTTATTTATTAACTACATGTTTTCCTTCTTGTAATATAAAACCTGCATTTATGGGTCAGAATAAAAGACCACAGAATCACATAGAATGGTTTGGATTGAAAGGGACCTTAAAGATCATCAAGTTCCAACTCCTCTGCCATGGGCAGAGCCAACAAAAAACCCAAAACAAATAAAGAATTCCCCTAGACCAGGTCCCATCCAACTTGACCTTGAATACTACAAGGAAAGGGGCATTCACACTTATCTGGGCAACCTGTTCCAGTGTCTCACCCCCATCAGAGTAAAGAATTTTGGCATATCTATTCTAAACCTATCCTTTTTCAGTCTAAATCCATTCCCCATTGTCCTACCACTAAATGCAGTTGTGAAAAGTCCCTTTCCAGCTCTCTTGTAGCCCACTCTAGGTAGTGGAAGGTGCTATAGAAGTCACCCCCAGAGCCTTCTCCTCCCCAGCTCTAAGCCTGTTTTCACAGCAGAGGTGCTCCAGCCTTCTGATCATCTTTGCAGCCCTCCCCTGAACTTGCTCCAACAGGTCCACATCCTTTTTATGTTGGGGGCCCCACAGCTGGATCCAGCAGTCTAGGTGGGGTCTCACAAAAGTGGAGTAGAGAAGCAGGATCATCTCCTTTGACCTGCTGGCCATGTTTATTTTGATGCAGCCCAGGACATGGCTGGCTTTCTGCGCTACAAGTGCACATTGCCAGAGCATGTTGAACTTCTCATCCACCAACACCACCAAGTCCTTCTCCTCAGGGTTGATCTCAATCCATTCTCCACCCACCCTATACTTGTGCTTGCCCCAATCCATGTGCAGGACCTTGCACTTGGCCTTGTTGAACTTCATAGTGTTCAAAAAGGCCCACCCCTCAAGCCTGTCCAGGTCCCTCTGGATGGCATCCCTTCCCTCCAGTGTGTCAACTGCATCACACAGCTTGGTGTTGTCAGCAGACTTGCTGAGGGTGCACTCAATCCCATGTCCATGTGTGTGACAAAGATGTTACACAGCACCAGAGCTGATACCAACCCCTGAGGAATGCCGCTGTCACTGCTCTCCACTTGGAGACCACCTGTACAAGCATTCTGGCTCTGACACTAGACGAGGGCAGATACTGAGTGAAATAACATTACCACAGGCAAAATGACACATAAATCTTTTCCCTTCTATGTTCTTCCAGATTCTAGCAATCTGTAGCTTAGGGACCTCACAACTCGAAGGCTAAGTTTGGACAGTCATGTTTATTGCTACCATTGGACCTGTTTCCCAGGACTTTATCTAACCTCTTTTTTGAACCCATTTGTCATCTTGCTTCTATGACATATTCTGGCACCAATGAAAACACCTTTTGTACATGTAATATTAAATTACATATGTATTATAATCATTAAATTGTTATTGCATACATTACTACTCAAACCCTTTCAGTACTCTTACCTTGTGGATTAAAGAATCCAGTTATCCAAAACACATTTGGCCTTCCTTCAAATATCCAAGTAGACAATTGAGCATTTCTATCCAAAAGTTCAGTAAACCAAAAGCCGAGTGTGGAAGAATCCCAAGATACTCTTTTCCATACTTGAGGAATTCGAGCATCATACATGTTATCAAGTGCATCTCTTAAATTCTAAAGGAATGAAAAAATAATATCCAAAGTAAAACAATCCAGGTAATGGTTTAAAACACAATATTCCATATAGGGTAAATATGCTTTACTTGCCTCACTCATAACAATAGTTCCTTCTATGGCTAATTGCAGATCATTCAAACTGGTGCGGACAATTGTGATCACCTTCTGCATGCGGTCAATTTCTTGACGAAGAAAAATATTCATAGAGTTAAGGTGTCCCATTTTAACTAAACGAGCTTTTACCTAAAATATAGAAGCACAGAAGGAGTTTAGTTAAGTCTAAATTGTTGAAATATTGTTGTCATATACAACATCTTAAGGTTCAGTGTGTTCAGAAAAACAAATATTAGATATATTATTCAACCAACATTTATCTCCTTAAAATTGTTGCATTTTTATTTTTTGTCTGATACTACTCAATTACAAATTATTTTTCTAGAATAGAACTTCACCCAGAAGGCCCAGGAATTGCTGCACTATAAGTGAAGATTGATTTTTTTCCTGTGTTTTCACAAGTAGATTTGGAAGTCCAAGCACAGTATCCATGACATATCTGCATGACCAACAGATTCCTTGATTTTAAAGAAAGAAGCCTCATATCAATTCATACTGACATTAATAACATTTTTGTTTCCTTACTTGAATCTGCTACTAGGTATATGATCGATCTTTTGCTACAGTTCAGTGTTCCTTTTTTGGAATGTCTTATGTGAAAATTCAACAGCGATCAGTAAGACAAAACTAAGTTTATCTTGCCTCATGAGGTATGTAATCTGGAGGGAGTTTCTCTAGCATGTCTTCAGCTAAACGATAAACAACCGATTCACGAGTTTCTCCAGATCCTGCACCACTTTCTTTAGGCTGAATGTTGGTAATAGTATCTAGAACATCAGCTGATGTATTTCTTTGGTATCTGAGAGGATAAGAAATACGTTATAGATTACAAAGGATTTTCTAACAGTTAATGGTAACTTTGTAGAACACACAACTTTCAAGTTGAGAAAAAACATAATGTGTCATCAAGTCAAATCAAAACTCGCACAAAATTGTTTTCCTTTGCATCCTTCACCAAGCTTAACACAGTGATCATGACCAACATTTGGTTTTCTGTGGTTGTAAAGAGAATGAACTTCCCTCTACACACCCTCTTATACACTTGCTGTTTTTCTAATTCAGGGATAAGAAGGAGGTCTGCAAACTTGTAAGATTGTGAGGTGGCAGAAAAACCAATCACAGTAGTTCTAGAGATTCTGAGGGAAGGGAAGAAAATGGCATATTTCTGATAAGAACTTCTAAATAGCTATTTGTTGGGAAGAAGCAACAAAAGTTTTGTAACTAGGAAGAACATTTCCTTCATTTAACTGCTTCTTAAAAGTGGAATACAGAAAGAAAATGTGGGTGTTTAACTCTGCAAGCTGCCCCTTTACTAATTAGTAAATTCATTCTACTTTGAGATATTCCAGGATTAATGACAAGGGTTGCTAGGTTTAGAGCACTGCAGGTCAAAACGTTCTATTCCATAGTGAAGCACGAGTGGCAGTAATGTAAATTAATGTTCTGAGTCAATACAAAAAAAGTTAATTAAACTGTGTGGCACTGGATGATAAAAAATAGTAGACCACGTCAGTCCTTCAACACAAGCAGAATTATAGGAGTATTTTTGTTACAGTGCTATCCAGTGGCATAGAGCTATGAGAGGCAGTAAGAAAGAAAACCTCAGAGTGTATGTGTTGGTACTGGAGTACTGGCAATACCTACTTTTACCTTATGGAATCACTTACACAAGGAACATACATCATGAGTCTCATGTAGGACATAAATTTACACTGATGCAAAGCATAGTTTTGCATGTCAGTTTTACTTTTCAGCTTTCATATGACACCCATCTCCTTCTATTGCTTTGTCATACATAATTATATAAGGCATGAAACCAAGGATAGAACATGTGAACCCCTAAAGCACTAAGTTTTGGAGATAGTGTCATAATACTACAGAAGCTAGATGCTACAGTAGTTCAACACAATTTTTTTGTGAATGCAATTATAAAGACTATTAATAAGAAAAATAGAAGAAATACTACTGGGAGTTTGCTTCTCAGAGCATATAATTTCTGATAAATTATATCAGAGGATATAATTTCTGCTTCTAAATTTAGGAATGGTGGGGCTTTCACGTTTTTTAATAACCCCTGACTTTAGAGTCAAAAGTCTTGATTTTTCAATTTATGGCCCCATTTAAGGAATGAAAGATTTATTCAAGATCACATATAAGCAACAAAGATAAAATAAAATTTCTCTTGGACTCATTACTTCATTGCTAATTTTGATGACATACTGGTGGCTGTAACCTTTACTCTTTTGTCTTGCTAATTTAATAAGTAGTGATAAGGGAGATGTGAATCTTCCTCTTCACACTGTAAGTACTGTTCTTCCAATACTGCTGTCAGACTATTTTATGTAGAAGGAATAGGTTCCCTGATTATTACATCAATTAAATTATAATATCTTACAGAATTAAAAAAAATGTTCTTTCCTCAAATCTAAACAAAAACAGAAACAACTTTAAAAAGGAAAAACTTTGGGGGAAAGGAGAGAACAGTTTTTGAAAAATAACATCAGAGTAAGAGAATCAAAAGTTAGCAATATTCTTTTCTTGAATGACATAAGGTAGGAATCTTCTAGAGAGGAGAAATTATGTGAATCTTGTAAGAGTAACAGTTGGAACAAGAAAACTTTTGTTGTAATTAAAAATAAAAAAGGCAAAAAGATGTATCTTGATGTGCACAACATGAAAAATAATGTTCCAGTGTAGAAGTGAGATGAAAAAGAAAAAAATTCATTCACATACCACTGGGACATACTGAACATAAAAAACACTCTGAAACAAAATTTTTCTGGGCTTTGACTTTCCTTTAGATTGCAAATAAAATGTTGAAGTGTAGATGCAAACAACAATGAAACAAACCATCTTGAAGGTTTGTAGAGGAAGTGTCATGTTCCTGAGAAGAAAATCAGTTATACATGATGGGATGACCCTCATTAGATGTAGGCATCTAAGTGTAGATGCCTACACAACAGATTTTGTCTAGATAGCCCAGTTCAGCTCATGTATTTTAGATGTCTGCTTTGTGATCAGAGAAACTGCATTATACAAGGATTTATTTTTCTCTATTTCAGTAAAAGAAGTCATGAGTAACCATAAAGGAAGGTACAGCAATATTAAATTAATCTCATTTATAGTGTCAGTGTTGCCTGAAAATAAGTATGCGAGATGAAGCACTCAATACGTGTTTATATTGTTTTCCCCTGAAGAAGTATTGTAAAGCAAATTGTGTCATAAGAAGAAAAAAAGAATTGATTTTCTTTGAATTTTGATTTACTCCAAAAAGCATCATTAAGAATATTTTCCTAAGAGCTTGGATATTAAAATCTAGCACAGTTTGCTAGGTGAAGTCTATGCCATCAGGAATTTTCTCTACTGAAAGTTAAAACTCAAAAAAAAATAAAATGCAGTGTGACAGGAACATTGGCTCAGGAAACAGCAATATCTATTGCAGCATGGTGTTCAAAACCTTACATTCAGCAAGGGAAAATGGGAGATTCTTCCCTATCTCCAGTTGGTTAATAGCAGCTTCCAGTGGCTTTACAAAAATTCAGCTACATTTAAGGCTTCAGTAGGGAACAAACTGGGAAGGAGTTTTCACCGAAGATTGTCAGAATATTCCTTTCCTGCTCAGGTACCTGTTAACTCTGTTGCTTTTGCAGAGTCTGCAATTCATATGGCAAGTTCAAATGATTTTCTGACTGCAGATGTTAATCCTAAGTGAAAGCATTGGAATTCAGTGAAGCCTTACAGTTAGAACCAATGGATCCAGCTTTGGGCTGAACTGTAAAATTGTCACAGTAAATAAGTGAGAGATAAGGGCTTTCTTGTCCTCAGTAATAGGAACTTGGAGAGGTCCTAGCTCTCTCAGGGTTGCAATTCTAGCAGCTAGCCTTTTGCATACAACGAGATGACTTGATAGGATATTTTAAGGAGGATTTGAACTTTTTATTGTATGGGATGTTAATCCATTTGGTCCATGCGCCAAAGATGAAACTCAGGCACAATACCTGTGCATAGTTGCCTATAACAGACTATGATAAAACATGGGAAAAAAACCATGAAGCTGCTGAACATTTTCTCCAAACTCTAAAGAAAAACCTACAAAGAAAAATCATAAAAAACCAAAATAAAAGTACTAAAGTAGCAGGAATATGCTGAGGTACCAAATGGAAGAAAGAGTAGTAAAGAGAAATCAAAGAGCTCTTTCTATTCACAAAAGCTCCCCCAACAATGTTAGTCACAAGTCTCCTCCTATGAATCAGCTCTCCTACAAGCCTAATTTTGGATGTACAACAGGTCTCTCTTCAAGACTTTGTTTTGTTCTCTGTTAAATCTTGGCTCTTCTTTAATCAGTTCTGGAAGGGAGGTCTTGCAAGTATCAGAGAACGACTTGAAACAGAATCTACTCAGATTCTTTTCTTCACAAGCATATATTAACAATGGTATGCACTAAGCAGAGTTGACAACAAAACTGTGTACTGTTCTCACAGCATGCTTAGAATACTGGGCTCTTGATGCGGCACCAGCCTCTCAACTTTGAGACTGAAAAATTGTGGGAAATTATGGTTTTGTACAAAAAATGTTATATTAGGTTTTCACAGCAGATCTGCCTTTGAGTAACTATTGTTTTGTTTCAAAGTACAAAAAACCCCACGTTAAATAATGAATGTGGAAACAATGAAAATGCAATAATTCATGACAGAATTATTGTGAACTTCAATGAAAAAAATATGATAATGTTCATATCCTTTCCCAGGACATGTGATATTAGAAGGAAATAAAAGTCAAGCTGTTACAGAGATTATTTGTAATGAAAGAGTGAATCAAGTCAAAGATAAAACTTTAAATGGAGTTAGTAGTTGGTGCAGATGAAAAGCTTTCTTTACATAATGAAAATGGCAGGACTGATGGCAACAACAGTTTGTACTTGCATCCAAAGCCATGTTTGTAAACGAAATGACAATCCAAAGAATCCTTTAACAAGTGTGCACAGTAAAACAATATACTACTTGGAACTGAAGGCAAATATTAGAAACTTTCTCTAATTGAACTGTATAAACCCTTGTATCTTATGTTCATACAGAAGTTTTATAATGCCTTCAATTTAAAAAAACCTGTAAAACCATGAAGACTAAGTAACAAGATTTGAACTGCTACAGAAGAGCATGTAAAACGTAGCTGAAGATACTGCATTCATAATCAAATGCATACACCAAAAGTGTTCCACTTCAGTAGTGAAATTCACATGAATCCTAAGTTTCCTATGAAAAATATACTTTACTCAAACATTTGATAAGGAGTTGTTTCCAAACACCAAAAGCAAGGTACTCTGTTTTCAATATGTTGAGACCTACTTACGTAATATCAGCATTAGGATGGAGACCAAAGACCTCTGGGCTGTCCATGGCAGGGAGTAACTGGATGTATTCAAAGTATTGTTCCAGGGTTTTGCACACGGGAATTTGATATCCAGTGTAAAAACAGAAAGTGCTGTCAAACATACTTTCATTAAACCATACCTGTGAACAATTCAGTGGAAAAAACCCAATCAACAATTACTTTGCTATTTAAGAAGATTTTTTAAATTTTATTTTTAGTGTTGGACAAATAGGGTTCTTGTTTCAGCTACTGCATTTAATTTTACATGAATACAAGAGTAAATCATTAAGAATTATATCTGCTAATTTTGAATTCCAGCTAAGACTTTTTAGGTTTCTGCTCCTCACTAAAGAGGAGCAAAGGGGAAGAACTTCACTGCCAAAGAAGGCTATTTTGAGAAATTAATTTTTGAACAATCTTACAAGGTGGTGAAGTACAAATTCAGCAGAAAGTAGGTATTTTGATTTCTGTATTGCAGCTGCGAATAAAAATGACAAATAACCGTATTTCCAAGGTCTCCTACCCTTGCAAAGCAATTAAGAAGACGCTTATCATAGTCATCTGTGACTCGGCCTCCATATTGTACTTCTCCAATCATGTAGCGTACTGTGTTCCATGATATCCCCTGGATGCAAGTAAAGTAAATGAAAGACTGTAGTTATAACATGTGAAGAGAAGGTATCCAGTAATTTCAATTTCATCTGAAGCTCATAAGGCTCTGACATGTAAGATGAAAAGATCATATCAAAATAATGATTTTTTTTTCTAATGCATTTTCTGAGTTGAACTCTGTAGTTTTATAGAAGAGTTGGGCTTGATCCTGCTTTTAGAAATACAGAATCACAGAATCCAACCTTTGACCAAACATCAGCTTGTCAACTAGACCATGACACTAAGTGCCACATTCAGTCATTTCTTGAATACCTCTAGGGATGGTGACTCCACCACCTGGGCAGTCCATTCCAATGCCTAACTACCCTTTCTAGGAAAAAATTCCTCCTGGTGTCCAACCTGAACCTCTCCTGGTGCAGCTTGAGGCTGTGTCCTCTCATCCTGTCTCTCATAGCCTTGGAGAAGATGTCGACTCCCACCCAGATACAACCTCCTCTCAGGGAGTTGTAGAGAGTGACAAGTGACCCTTGAGCCTCCTCTTCTCCAGGTTAAACACCCCCAGCTCCTCCAGCTGCTCCTCTTAGGACTTAACTGTCTAGAAGTAATATCTCACTACATATAAAATATATATGTAATTTATTTCATTATTTCTTGTGTGACCTTAAATCACTCTCAGCTGCTACTGCCTCTCCCCTTTCTTCCCCAGCCCCTAGTCCCCCACTGCACCCCTTCTCTCTATTGCTCATCTTTCTCTATTGGCCAAGTGCTGCTTCACAAGGAATGCCTGTTCCTGCCATGTAGAAGATGACTAGATGGTGGCCATAAAAAAGTTTGATTGGCTCTGTCAAACCCACTAAATATTTTAACTCCCTTTCCACAACAGTAATATATAGACTTTTTAATTTTAGACATAGTAGTGACAAACCCCCACTATCAAATTCTAAAATTCTTAAAAACTACATATTTTTACATGGATGATGGCACACGAAATATTTAAGCTTGACTGTCTTGAAAAGAACCTGCAATTTTGATCATTAGAAGTTACACTGAAAGAAAAGGAATGAATAAATTATGACAAATAGTAACATGAGGAAAAAACAATTGCTGATGTAATAAAAAACAATTACATATACTGTATGCAAATTTTAGTATGTACCTTCTTGATGTCACATTTTTTTAGGTGATTTTGTATAAACTGAACACTGGCTGTAAAGTCTGCTGAGTTAAATTCATAGGGAATATTCCAACCCAAAGGCCCAAACTTGCGTCTCTCCTTAGGAAAACAAAATAAAATCAAATATATTTATATAACAACTTACCATTTTCTTTCCTTAATAAAGTTCAATAATAAAGGTAACAGTGGAGTAAAGAGTTGAACTGCTGAAGAAAGGTAGCCTTGGAAGTGGTTTTGTGTCTCATACACATCAATAATACAGTTAATATGA
Organism: Campylorhamphus procurvoides; assembly: GCA_013396655.1. NCBI lineage: Eukaryota > Metazoa > Chordata > Aves > Passeriformes > Dendrocolaptidae > Campylorhamphus > Campylorhamphus procurvoides. Next base: position 127,800 of record WBMV01002640.1, read on the forward strand.
AGTTACACCAAAAGGGATAAATATTTATAGAAAAAGCAACATAATCATTTATTGCTACCTTTACCAATCAATGTATCAGTCAGAGGTTTGCAATACCTCATGTCTGTGTAGTTGATGAGATTTTTATATTAAGCAATTAATTAGTTCAGAGTTTTACAGTTTTCAACTTCCTTTTACATATACTTTCTAATAACAATAGTTTGAAATTTTCAAGCTCCTGTATTTATGCTCAGTCATCCAAAGACTTCTAGGCTGCCACTTTTGTCTTATTGGCAAAAGGTATTGTTTCAAAATCCACAACTTTATTATCAGGCTGCCACCACAACATTATTAAAATGTATTATTTCATACCTACTTGAAAATAAGATTATAACAGTTATAGTAACAGAAAAAGTAGTTGACTGTAAAAGTAAGTGAATATATTCAGGAGCCCAAACATTTTAAATATTCAACACTAATAGATTTCTCACAATTTTGTTATGGCCACCTCAGTTAAATCACTCAGTGATTTTTTTTTCATTATGTAGAACAAATAAATCCAAGAAATTAAGAACTAAATTTTTGAATAGTGTTGACATTTATTAAATGCATAAATGACATTCTAAAATTAACTAATTGATAACATATTTATCAGAGTTTATATTACCAGGTCAGCAATGAATGACACTCTGTGATATTTGAAGTAACATTTAGGTACCCTAACTACAACATTCAAAATGAACTAGAATTGGGGAAAAAAGTTCTTTTACTTTTCAAAATCAAAAACTGTTTACAAGCAGATGAGACAACATGAACCATAATACCCTGCAGAAAGGTAAAACGATTTTCTGCCAAACTGTATGAATTACTTAAGCTACATTTATCATAATGAGCTTCTCACCAAAGGATATTAAGAAGTGGTCAGTTTAAATGCAGGACATTGCTTATTGATTGGCAATTCATAAATAAAATGTCTTAACAGCTTATAGCTGTAATAGTTTTAAAAATACTGATGGGTTGAATAAGCTTAGATCTTCTAGTTGCATAAGAACCTTATCATCCTGAGGCAGTACAGAGAAAAATTTTGCACTGTTTAAAAGGTAGAAGGATGAAAACATTGCAGAATACTGTATCTTAGTAGGGAACATCAACGACTTGTCCATCTCTCACCATCTCCCTATACCAAAAATACGAACTGCTCAATAGAGCCCCAAGGCTTAAACAGTGGTTCATAACTCTTTTGAGATCCTTGATGAAAAGAAAGTGCATTCAGAGAGCTCAGCTTTTTGGTATGTGTTGTGACCTCAAAACTTATGTATCTTTAAAGTACAAAGTATAGATATAATTGTTCTCACATTGGAATTAATGTAGAAAATACATTAACAGATAAAATAAAAACAAGATGCAGAGTGATAGAGTTCTATTTAAATTTAGCCATCTAGAAAGTAGACAGCTACTCTAAGCTAGGCGCCTGCATTGCCTTTAAGATCAATGGACATAAAGAGTGATATATCTCTAGAAAACTGTTCACTCTTATGGAGAGACAGCTATGACAGATCAGCTGATTTTCTGCATAAGAGTTCTTATCTATTTCTATTGACTACAGAGAGATACTTTTTTCCCTTACACCAAATGACTAACTTTAGATCAGACAAAGTTATATGAAAAAAACCCAAAATTCTAAATGCCCTTAGTATGAAAATTGTTTAAAAACAAGGACCTTGAAGTATGGATTATAGAAACTAAAGCTTCAGCTCTGCAGCATGATGCTACAATAAATATCAGAATGTGTTTTTTCAGGAACCTCTATTAAAGTGACTCCATGTATTATAACACTATTTGTAAACCTTTTAAGAAATACCTGAACAGTAGAATGCAGGAAAGCTACAGTGTAAAGCAGAGGTTTCCACATAGGCAGGTTGCTAGCATTTAACAGATCCTGACTAATTCCAGAAAATGTTCTTTTCAGTCCAGCGCGTATACCTTGGGGAGGTTCATTTGTGAACTTTATAGCAATCTGTCATGTGAAAAAGATAAAGGAATTGGATTTGTTTACTGAAACACAAATAGCAACACACGAAAATGTCACAACTACTAGTTGTAATGCCGAAGCATTGTAGAGATAAAGTTGATATGTAGCTATAAACTGCATAAAATGAGTATATAGAATCATAGAATAGTTTGAGTTGGAAGGGCCCTTTTAAAGGCCGTCTAGTCCAACCCCCCTGCAGTGACATCCTCAACTAGATCAGGTCAGTTAGAGTCCTGTCCAACCTGATCTTGAATGTTTCCTTTCTGGATAACCTGTTCCAGGGCCTTACTGCCCTCATTGTAAATAACTTCTTTCTTATATCTAATCTAAATCGAACCTTCTTCAGTTTAAAACCAGAACTCCTTGTCCTATTGCAACAGGCCCCTTCAGGTACTCAAAGGCCACAGTAAGGTCTTCCCAGCCTTCTCTTCTCCACAGAAGAACACAGACCTTTAATTTATGTTGGTCAGAACCATCACGGATTCTTGGCCATGGATCTGAGAACTTTCATCAATGACCTGGAAGCAGTCACCAGGCTTTTCAGAAGGAATCATGTGGTTCTCTATCCCTAATTCAAGGACAGATGAGAACCATTCAGCATATATGACAAGAACCCTCTTGTATTTCTGGCCCAGGACTTGACAGTAAATACAAAGAAATCTTGCCTCTATTCAGATCAGATCTATGTGTTCCAATGGCTATGTCTACAGCAGTAAATTAAATTTACCAGAGAATATATTCCTGGGCACTCTGGTCAGCAGGCATTGAATCCACATTTGTGGTAGTAAATTGCCACAGCCCTAATGGAAATAATGGCTACAAAGTTTTAATTACCAAACCATACTCGCAAATTATTTGAAGAGCGTTAGTAAGCACAGGTCTTCATGTCAGAGAATGCTGTATCTATGTACTCCTATGGGCTACTGCATTCCGGTGCTGGATAATGTTCATGGGACACATTTGAATCTATTAGCTGAGACACGGGCTGGCCTTAATAGATTCTCTGTTCTTTGAGATACTTAAAAATGCTGGAGGAACCCAAAGAAAAACTAAGTATTTTTTTTTTGTTCCAACAGTAAGGACTTGTCTGCCTGGCTTGGGTAACATGATAGCATGAACAGAAAGGACAGTGAATACCAGGTAGTCCATGGACAAGGACCTATCTGCACATCTATGCAATGTGTTGTGTTCATGTGACTGTTGGACTGAATGGGATCACTCAAAAATCGGTGTTTCCACATTTCAAAGGATATCCTGTTCAGTTTTTGATGAACACTCTAAATTAAAAAGAATAAAAAATAAATCCAAGCAGGTTATTCACTCCTTTCTTCTGAGAAGGAGCTTTGGTTTGTCAGTCATGTTCTCTGGAAGCCCTGAATATGTTACACGTTAACATAGGTAACAGGTAACATGACACTATAGACTGGGAAATCACATGTGAAATATTCAAGATAAATGCAATGAAGATTCATCTAACAACCCTCTCAGTTCTCTAGTCTCACTTTTAGCAAACTGTATGTTTATACACCTGACTGTTCATAAAACCCTTGAAAATGCAGGATGAGTTCATTACCTGTTGGGAGAATGTAAGAGGTCCATATGGCTACCTTTCTACACACAGTCCATGGTGACAGAAACTTCCTACTGGAGTTTGTCTCCAGATTCATTCAAGACAGGAAGCCTTCCCCCTCCTCATCCTAGGTGTGGTATTTATTTTTATTCAGAGAGAATGAGAACTACTAGCAGACTTCCAGTGTTTTTAAGAAGAAAGGGAACACAGAAGTGTCCCAAGGCAGCTATTACACTAGATATTAGGTAGCATTATCACCCACTGTGAGAGTGCTGGGAACCACCATCAGTGACTTAAATGTACTTTGTGACAGTTCAGGCAATTTTCCTGATGAAAAATGTATCCTTGAGATCTACAGAACAGCCATTTATAGTTCAGCCAAAGTAAAACAGGTTGCTCCCTGGTACATGATGTTCTCTGAGTTGTGCTATCCATGTGTATTCTGTCCTATTTACACTTTATTGCATATAAGGGAATCTTGAATCTCTCTCTGGAAGAGACCAAGAGCAGTTGAGAGCATTAATCTGTTCAGAAGGCAACTGGTTGGGCAAAAAGGGATACAAACAGTTTTTATTCAAGCGTTTCTGTGTACAGAATTAGTGTGGAATCACACATACATAATGCATCCTCAAGAACTTCCTGTTTAAAGTGATATTTGCATTGTAAGCTAAGTCAAGTCCATTTTTCTCTTGGGTTTTGTTTTGGTTTTCCCTCTCCATTTATTTACCTGCCATTTACAGGATTAATTTGACCAATTTTGAAGGCATGAAGAACCTGAATTAAATATTTGAACAAACCTGTAGCAGCGTAATTGGGAATTTAGGATGTTGTTCCGTAGTTATCCAAACTCGAAATGTTTCATTCGGGATCTCTGCAGTAAGAAGTGTATCCAGTAGTTCATCCATGAAATCCAGTCCAAGATGACAATTCTGAAGTAGAACCCAGCCTCCCTAAATTAGAATATAAACTATTACCATTTAAATCTAGAACAAATCATTCATAACACTAAACCAAACTGTCTATAGAAGAATCAAATTTGTTGTTCCATTCAATTTTTTTGTTCTGATCCTGAACATATATTATCATTTGATATTCTAGGACATTGGCACAGCTAAATCAAATCGGAAAAGTTAGTGCAAAAGTTATTTCCACATCCTCTTTTTCTCAATAAAAAGAACATAACCAGAATAACCCAATATTCTAAGTAAAGTACCAGTGCTCTCTAGTGGCAAAAAGAAGTAGTTCCTGTACTCTCCCAGCAAAACACCAGGGATAAGCAATCCTGCCATCAGATCCAAAAGAATGTGAGTGGAAAAGTAACAGCTGCAATTTAAGGGATATATCTTTTTTAAAAACGAATTTGTTAATAACATAATGTACAGTAAGTCTAAAGAGATGGTAATAAGACTCTAAACGTTTATAACTGCAATCAGGTTACCTGCAATAAAGGCATTTGCATGAAATTCAATCTCCACTTATTTTGATCTTATTCAGCTCTCAAATTGCATGAAAGCTCTAGTTTGATTATTATCTCCCTGAACTTCTGCCTATGAATTTAAATTAAATCAGCTTCTGTAGCATCACTTTAGGAACTTGATGAATCAGAAGCCTGATATTAAAATGGGACATGATTTAATCAGTTCTAAACAGTAATGTGTGGATTTCATTGCAACTTGTAATTTCATTTCAGCAATTTTGGTTTAGCTCATTTAAAAAGAAATCAATAGCATTTGGTGACAAAGTGAAATTGAAATATTTATGGTGAATTGACAGATATTTAAAAATCACAATTAAAAAAAAGGAAGTTTTTTCCTTCGTTATGGGGATACACTTTTTGAGCTCTTTAATCTATTTGTTACATTTCCGAATGAATCAGATTTAGTTTTTTAGTTTCCATCATATTATATACTCTTGGCTAGAGATTAAAAAAACAAACAAAACAAAACAAAACCCAAACCAAAACAAACAGATATTTTCTTCATATTCACTATTCTGTTTTGTAATTTTAAATCTAATATTCACATAATCCCTCTCTCTGTAAAATGTGTGCAGCACTAGGGCATGTAGTTCACAAATTGCTCCAAGTGGTCCTACTGGAGTGATGCTTTGAGTATCAGTTAAGGGCAAAAGAAAGGAAAGGATGACCCAGTTTTTACCATTGCAATGAACTGGAAGTTGACAACAACCTTCTAGACATGCAAACAAAAAGATACGAGTGCATTTACACATAATGAAAAAATACTATTTGCCACAAGGAGATTTCTTTTTTCTCTTTTAGCAAATCTGTGTTCTGCTCTCTCTGTTAGTGGAGATATTCTAGGCCTCCAAAACACACATATATGAGTAATTCCCCATATTTTCAGTTTGCAGGCAACTGTGGTAGTATGTCTTCATCTGCAACACTGTCCACAACTCTTTGAAGTGTCCAGCTGACCAGAAGGTCCTACTTTTATACAGTAACTTTTGTATTGTATTCAAGGTTTGAATTACCATCTTTCTTTAGCTGTTACTTAGTTTTTTCATGTTTTTACTGTTTGATAATATCATCTGCCATAACAAAATACAATATGACATTTAAGAAAAAAATTCTTATATATTGTTTGGAAATTCTTAGACATTCTTGGGACTAAAAGCCAAAGGATTGACAAAGAAACAAATAGTGGACACCAAATGATGGTGAGTAAGAGGTGCTCTCACTAGCACAGGTGTAGAGAAAATATGAGCAGTATTAGGAGTAGGCACATCCTTCTGTATCTACAACTTTAAGCTTTGTGTGCACTCACCATTTTATCTAGTAGAAGCTATGCAACATCTAGGTATCTCTTATAGGAGGGGGGAAAAATTAAAAAAAAATCGAGTTAAGAGGTGGGATCTCCAGGATAAGCCTAGGACCTGATGTCCTTTTACCCTTGGCTAACAGTATAGTGACAAGTAAGGAATGTGCTGCTTTTGCAAAGCTGCTCAAGTAGTACTGCTGCCAGAAGTATTGACTTGGACTCCACTGTCACATACACATCCCACAGGGGAATGTTTTTAAACTCAGGCATTCAAAAAGACACATTCACACTGAGATATGCCTGACAATAAGATGAAAATTCAAAAGATTACAGATTGCAAGCTGAAGAAGTGTAAAAGACCAGTAAAACAGACAATCAATTTATACTGCAACTTTTTTTTCCCACCTCTTCTTTTGACACCTCTATGATTTTGCGCGCATGAACTTCTTGTCCTTGACCCATAGAGATGGTCCTACATTCTACAACATATTTCACAATATACAGTTAATGAACTGACATTATTAAGAAAAAGGAAGAATTTCAATTAATTCCAAAAAACAGTGATACCAATACATGAGAATTAAATACATTTTATGCCAAAATATACACTTATGAAAGTAGAATCCCTTCATCATCATATCATGCTACTGTGTATACATTTTCAAAATACTGAAATTTTGTAAAATAACACTGAAATATACATTCACAATATTTACAGAAGTGAAAAACTATGACTAATATTATTACTGTCAGTGTGAATTTGTGCCAAATTTTAATGATGCCACGGCAGTTGAAAAATGCACACAGATTTTTCTCAACGTGTGCATAATGAAGCCACATAAATGAGCACAATGCATAGTTGTAAAACTGCTTTTGTGAGCATACTAATGTGATTAATACAAAGAATATGTCTATCTACTTCCAACTCGGTTTGTAAGCACAGTTTTCAAAACTTCCATATAATATAGACATAAAGTCCAGAATATACAAATGCAGATCTTGTGGCTATTATTTTTTTTCTTTTTGCAAAGTAATCTTATAAGCAGATTTTTGATTTTTACATTACCTGTAATTTAGAGTTAAAACAAGACAATACTATGCCACCATAACAAAATTTTGTAAAAATATTGTTTTACAGATAGGGATTTAAAAATTATCATAAGTGGAAAGGATGATAACAATTTATGAAAAAAAAAAAGAACTGAAAACATTGCTGTCCAACTTCACACAGAATGACTCAGCATACCATCTTTTTTTAAAAATATTATTTTATCTCTCAGATGATGGCTCAGGAACAAAAAAAGTAGTGCAAAAGAATGTAAAAAATACCTCTCAGAAAAAAATATCTCTGAAATTACTTACATTGCCCCTCTGTATCTTAATATGTGACAATGAATAACTACTTTCATACCCAAATTAAGCTTCCTAGACAAGGAATCAATCTGATCTGTTGGGTCAGATCCCATAGACAAGAAACAGATGAGAGGTGTTCGTGGGTCACTTTCTTCCCAAGTTTTTTTTAAATTCAAAATAACTGGCTCTGTGTATTTCTCATCCAAGGAATTTGCAATATATTTCCTGGCTTGGGAAAGCGTTCGGTCTGGACACCAAGACCTAGAAATGAAAAAAAAGCATACAAAGATAAAAATTCACTGCCTCTTCCTGTTGCAAAGACCAGATTTACATTTTATTAACTAGAGGGTTTTTTCATAATATGCATATATATATATATATGTATGCATACATATATATATACACATTCATATATGTGTTTGTATATGTTTGTAGGTTTGTCCTTAGAGATATAGCAATAAACAGATCTGGTAGTCTTCCCTCTGCTTATGACTGTTCAATACTTTTCAGTTGCTTAGAGTTTTGCATTGGAATTTTCTGTTTTAGGTACCTTTATAAGGTTGGGACATTCTCCATTTTAAACAGAACTTTTGTATCTGAGAGTAGGGAAATGTAAGAGATTGTTTTTGCCCTTTAGTAAAATTCTGCAGATGATTCATTAGGTCTGTTAGTCTTTCAGGGTACAGACTCAAATCTTGTGCACTGAATTGCATTTGTGTGTGGGATTAATATTTTTTCCATGGAAAAGACCCAAACCACTACTTTTGGATAAAATATATGACTCAAAAAAATGTCCATTTGTAACTTACTGTTTAAATACTTCGAATTTAGGTGCTCGCCTCCCCCATTAGGGTGTAGAACACACAACAATACAGTATTTCCATCAGATTCTGGCCTGTTTTACTGCACAGGTTGAATCTGCTCCAACGACAAATCATGGCCTAGTAAATAATGTTGTTGGGGCTTTTTGTAGTGTCTCTGATTTATTTGTTGCAGCACTTGGAAAGTATACAATGAATGTAGGAAGATATGATCTCATGCATAAGGCAGCTGAATGCTGCTTTGAAGAAATCCATTTTATCCCAAGTTCTGCCACAGAGATCTTAAATGATGCAAAAAAATCTTTTCACATGGGGCTTTGGAATACCTGTTCTCCATTTCCACAATCTCTTTTTGTTTTTTTCAATTAATTGCTTAAAGCTATTTAAAATAGTTAGTTTTAAAAGAAATTAAATTGAAAACTATCTGTTTTATTCATGTGCTTCTCGCAGGAGGCTGCAATGTGGTCCTGAGTTTCCATTTACCATGACATAAAAGCAAAGCTATAAAAAGTATTTTCTATGAATAACTCTAGATGGCGGAGGATAGCTTTGAAGTAAGTGAATAAAATCATAAGTCATGTGAATGAACTAAATAATATTTAATTTCAACCAAAGATAACTGAAATTGCACTATTATGATACTAGCATACCGATAGATTGAGCCACATGATGCAACTTGTGTAGTTTCCAAAATTTCTGAAGATGCTCACCTGATGAGCAAAAGCTTGCGAAAGGTGTCAAGTGAATCATTGTATCCATCAGGTATAATTTCTTCCTCAGGAGCATCTTTATCAAACCAGTGTTTCCATGCCTTTTCATGTTTGGCTATCTAAATTTATTACATTAACACACATATGAATATATTTCAGTTTCAGTAAAATCCACTTGTAAATGTATCTTTTAATGAGAGGCTGCTATTATAATAGGATATATTACAAGTAATATTGTCTATAGCATTTAAGACACACGCCATGTGAATTGCTATTAAAATGTTATAGATAGTATTAATTAAAATATTGCAAGTATTATTAAAATATTACAATTAGCATTAAGATTCAGGCTCTAAAGCCAGTCAGTTGTCCATGGATTTCTTTCCCAAACACATGCAGCTACATGAGAAAAACCAATAACTAGCAGAAGGTTCTATACTACAAGAGGAACATACTATGATTAATTCATTCCTTTTAGTCATGAAGTATGAGGAGGATCAGACAAATCTGTCCCAGTACAGTCTAGCCAGCCAAAGAATCACAAATTAAAAGTAACAGATTCTAGTATGCTTTTGACTTTACAAAGAATAAATCTGACCACAAATATGATCACAATTTTAGAACCCATGACCTAAAAGGACAAGGGATACCGATGGACACAACATTGTGAAGATGCAATTGCACATTTAATGAAGTGACTGAGAAGGGTCAGATACTGTAGTATTCTCAGATCACTGGAAAGAGAACAAGGAATGCACTGATAAATGTTTTGAAAAGAGGATGTCTATATTAAGTTAGGCATCTGTGAATGGAGGACTTATCTTTTAGAGGAGAAAAAAAATTTAAAATACCAAGAAAAAAGAAAAGCACAGGCAGCCTCATGAGAATTGGGCATACCATTCTCAGGCTCTTTTTTCTTACTTCAACTAATTTTCTGTGTGTATCCAATTGAATAAGGATACAGTTGTATTTAATATGAGTCAAATAGAACAGCATATCTAATGGGTGCAAATAAGTTTTAAAAAGATACCATTTCCATATTTGCATTTTTATTGATATCCTAGTTAGCATCCTTCCATATTCCATTCCTATCTGTTACTAAAATCACCTAATTGTCACCTTTCAACTATATGGAAATTAGAAGAGATTGCTTAAAAATTACTTTAAAGTAGATGCCTTTTGGGCTAACACGGTCACCTAAATATTTTGGAGTCTAAAATTTTGTTTGCATCAATTCTAGGAAAGTTCTGGTGAAAGGACCCTTCTAGAAAAGGGTTCTGGTGCCCTAACAACCCAGAGGGAACATTATGGTTATGATGACAAAATCTGTTATTAAAATTAAAATGATAACTAGCAAATATCACCTGATCCAAAATTTCTGAAAACTGTGGAAGTTTGTTCAATTCCACTAGGTTTAGCCATATCATGTCAAGAATCCAGCGGGATTGTTTGGGTGGGCAAGCCTGTAGATCCAAAGCAGCTCCTCCTGTGGATAAAGACATGCTGATGAAGTACCCATGATCTTCCAGGGATCAAGATGTATTTGACATTTCTTTTTAAATTATATTTTTTTTACCTAACAAATTCTTTTTCTGGAATACTAATTGCATTCTTGTGCACTTAGCGTTTATTTTGTAACAAAGGATAGTTCAGTCTTCTTAATGGCCTTCTCATAGGTGCTGGAAGGCTACTCTTGGGTCTCCTCCTTGGCAAGCTGAACAAGCCCAGTTCTCTTAGCCTCTCGTCTTAGATCATGAGCTCCCTGCAGTTTGTTTTGTAAGTTTGTACAACGATACTGATTGTATTTCAAGTATGGGAAATTTTCCTAACCTCTGTTCCTTTTCATCTGTGCTGAAAATATACTAAAGATAATTTTGTATTTATCTGAAAGATAAAAATATTCCTCTGAAGACCTTTCCTTAATCAGTCTATATTTTGTCACGCTATTCTTAAAAAACCCCAGAAGAAATAGAAGTGAAAGTCTTATTTTCTCAACTGCAAACTTCTACCTCTTTTCTAATGAAACACATAGTTATGATATCTAAAGAATGTCATAGATATTAGCAAAGTATTCTCCTGGAATCATTGTGAAAAAAAACCCCAAGCACAATAGGAAAAGCAAAAGTCCAGAGCAATGGAATCAATAACTCCTAGACCAGCCTAACATGCACAAATTATTTTAAATAGTATATATAAGGCTGACCAGCCAGTAGAGCAGCAGAGGATGTTTCACACCCACTGATAGGGAAAAGAAGAGGAAACAGAAAGGAACACCTCTTGGATAAGACTGCAGTCCAATTTTAAACAGACTAACTTTTATTTTTTTATCATGATTAATTTTCGTCTTTTTGTAGGTGTCTCTTTCCCAGTCCTCCACAAATTAGTTAATGTTACTTCTTAGAAAAAAACTAGAGGGTGGTGTTACAGTGGCCCCCAGAACGAGGATCAATTACTCTGGTATAATGAATTTCACCAACTTGTAACAAACAGACTGAAAACCCACCCATGGTTTTTTTGTGCTATTATTTTTAAGCACTTAGAAATATGGGG